>OY292313.1:2399584-2706318 GCA_958496155.1 Sisyra nigra | reverse complement strand
TTCCCGAGACTTTCTTGGTGTCAATGGATAGAGTAATTCACGCTGATATCAATGAACCTACTTATGTTAACGTACGATCGATAGGTAACGAGATATTTGACGTTAAAGTTGCAAATAACACGAAAAATGCCAATTTTGGCCACTTATATAACAGTTTTTCAGATTTTGATGAAATTTCGCCTCAAAAACACGAAAAATGCCAAATCAAATTTTGGGGTTTGCTGGGAAATTTAAACACGATTCCTGTCCCGCTTTTCTATTTTGGAAAATCTGAAAATTGAAACCCAAATTTCTCCATTCTAATTTTCATTTTATTTCAGTGTCGTAAACGAGCATACAAATACAACCAATAATAAAAATCCTTTTGCATAAAGGTAAAAAAGAAAATATTAACTGGCCGGTGTAATCGATTGATTGTAACCTACACGTCTATAGAAACTTATCGACCAAGTCTCGAAGGACGATGGATAGGCGATCGATGAACGCTGAAACATAAACACTGTAAACGAATATGGGAGAAATACATCAATATTAGCGAAACAGAAAGGAAAAAAACACAAACGACGAGAGCTGGAATCGAACCGAAGACCTTCTGCATGCTGACCGCCGATAATCCCACGTAGCTATCAGAGAACTGAAAATATACCGTTGAAACTTATATTTAAAGTATTTCTTGCTCCATATAATTTCCATGTGCTAATACAAGTCCAAAGATGTGCCAAGAAAAAGTTCCGTCGAGACTTCTCGATTGATTTTCGCGATGAAACTCAGAGTGTAGATAGTCGAAAGTAAGATCGGAAAAGTTGTCGTTGCCGATTTTTAATATTTTCCGTACTTTCCAAGATATTTGTAAATTTCGATTTTATAAACTGTTAATTGTTAACCCACATTACAGTTATATGTAGGTACAATATAATTGTATGTGCTCAACGATACATGAAGATTTCTAAAGATCGAAAATTATCAACATCTTGGAAAGGAGGATTATCTGAAAAATAAATGGAGATAGTTATAGAAATAAAAAATAAATATTTCAACAAATTAAATTTTTAATTAAACTTGATTATCGTATACATTAAATATATAGGAATATAAGTTATACTATAATATAATTAGTCAACAATTATAAAATAATAAATTTATTTAAAAAAATTTTCTTTATAGTTTTTCAATGATTCATTATGTTTTCATGATTACTTTCAATATTTATTAATCATTATTCAAATAAATATTTTAATTAGATATACGTTGTTATTGTTAAGCTATTTAATAGCGGCCGTTATAAAAAAGAATAAAGCACAACTGCAAACAATATATTGAAAATAGTTTTTTTTTCTCACTTAAAATGTAAGATTTACAATCACAGCACATAAATAAGTACATAATATTAATTTTCAGGTATTAATAGTTTTATATTTTAAGTAATTATCAGATTATTAAAGACCAGTTTTTTATTTTAATAATTAATTTTTTTTTGCACATGACGTTTCGTCAGTCTTATTCTGACTTCATCAGGTATCTAACAAGACAGAGACAATTTATAAAAATTAAATTAAAAATAAGTAATACATAAACAATATAAAAAATTTAATATCTTGAAAATAGTTATAAAATATGATTTGAATATAATTTTTTTTTTTAATTTATTTAAGGTCGCATCAACTACAATGGTCATTAGCGACCGTCGAATTCGAAAACCCAGAAAAAAAATTTGGGCTTTTATTGGGATTCGAACCTAGGACCACTGGCGTTTAGGACAACTATCTAGTCAACCACGCCACTAAATGACCTGAATATAAATTTAACAATATAAAATTTCAGGTGTCAAATAGTAGATAGGCAAATGTTTAAATTTTTTTTTTAATTTATACTACCTATCTCAACTTTTTTTATTTATTATATTTATACTTTTTTATCAAATTAAGGTACATACTATTAAGGTTTTCAATATATTTATTTTTCATATAAAAAATAAAAATAAATTAAATGTTTAAAAATGTTTTAATAATTTATTATTTAACAAAAAATTTAAACATTTACCTATCTAATATTTGACACCTGAAATTTTGTATTGTTAAATTTATATTCAGTTTATATTGTTATTATATTTGCTATAACTATTTTCAAGGTATTAAATTTTTTATATTGTTTATGTATTACTTTTTAATTTAATTTTTATAAATTGTATGTCCTATTAGATACCGGATGAAGTCAGAATAAGACTGACGAAACGTCGTGTGAAAAGAAAATAAATTATTAAAAGAAAAAAACTGGTCTTTAATAACCTGATAATTACTTAAAATATAAATAAGTACAGAAAATTACGGAAGGAAATATTGAAAGATTTTTCTAACAAAAATATCAGAAATCAAGAACTGTTTCAATTTTTATAAGTTAAAATAAAAAACGCATTCAAATTATTTCATTTTAGGTGCATTTTTTTATAATTGAAAATAAATGCATAAATAACATTTAAATTCAGGTTTAATAGATCAATATATTATCATTATGTTTATTATTCTGTTAAACCTGAATTTAGTATTTCATTTATTAAAAATAAAATGGATTTAAATTGTCATATTTATAAGATATGGCGTTTCCAATGCAAGTGATTTTCGATATTTTAAAGTAAATTTTCAATGGTTTTCAGCGTCTAACTTATCACTGATTGCTTGTAGGGCGAGACTTGATTGAGACAGAATTATTTTGGTAATGTTCAGTTCACTTTGACAACCTGGAGGTCCGAACCATTCACCCCAAGTGCCTTCAACGGCCATTCCTTAAAAAAGCACATTATAATAAACATCAATTAATTGGCTTTTATAACTTACCCTTTTATAATTTTCCAGCCGTCCATCACTAACGAATACTCGCCGTAAATATTATCGATAAGATGCAATATTGATTTCCTCCCTGACCATCAAGTCATTTGATAAACTGTTCCATTGATCAATAAATCATAGTTTATAACAATTAATTGGCATTTTTTATGAATCATTTTTTATCACCAAACATTTCCTCCAAGTGTTGAATATAAATTTTGTAACCAGTCAGAGACGTGCATCAGTAGCTAGGAGACTCGCTTTGTTTTGTTTTACATAAGAGACTCCAAATAAGTCCAGCAGTCCTTCACATCGCCTTCCCATGAAATATTTTGACGTCTCGCAGAGGCCAATTGGACGTAGCATTTAAGTTGAAACCATAATCGAGTCCTTCAACGTGTTTTGTTTAGCTATGACCGCTACAACCTGACCCACGGAATCGTCCAAATGAGATAGCAAAGCTAAAAATTAAAAAATAAACTTAGTTATTAATTAAGAGGCAAGCATTTAATTTAAACACCTGCAAATTTTCTTCGGTTAAAATCGGTGATGTTTTCGAACATTGCGACGGTTTCATCGGGAGCTGGTAAAGGATTGTATGAGTTTCCGGAATGTACGGCGGCATGAGCAAGGTAGAGGAACAAAGGGATGGTTTTGTTGTGTTCGTTGATGACTTTAATGGCCTCGGTTGTGAACGCTCCAGCACTTCCACTCATGTACCCTTGCTTTAAAAAAGGCTTAAATCGACATCTAAAATAAAATGGATGCAACGGAGAATACGGATTACATATCTAAAAAAAATAACATCATTTTTTTTTCATTTAAAAATGATATTTAAAATTATTTACGTGTCATCATCGGCTTTCATAAACCAATAAGCTTTGTCTCGATAATGGTCATATGCATATTTGTAAGCTTGTTTTGTTTTTTCCACACCTTCAAGGCAACGGCAGGTAAATCTTCGTCTAAAAAAAAATAATAAAATAAAATAAGTAAAATGTGATATCGATTATCGGGATGTCTACTCAACTTAATTCTGGTCAATATAATTAGAAAACTTTTTTTTTTTTATTTTCAACGATAACTCGAAATTCCACACACTTAAGGGTGTCCGACCAGTTTTTCGAATCACAATTCTTCGAAACACAATTTTTCGAATGCACAATTTTTCGAAAGAACAATTTTTCGAAATAATGCAGTCTAAATCAACTTCTACGGGTAGAGTTGATGTTTTTGAACAAAAATCAGTGTAAATCAACTTCGACGGGTAGGGTAAATGAAATAGGTACATAAATGTGTCAGTACATATAACTTTTTTTTTCCACTTTTTATAATTTCTGTATCTCTTTTCGTTCTGGAAATAGCGATAATGTAGTACTTAAAATGAAGGGAAGAGTAAGGTTAGCGTGGCACCATGAATTGACGACGATTTCTGATAAAACAAGTCAAAAGAAAATGAAAATGAAGAGTGCTAATTTGCGAGTTTTCGCTTCGTTTTCGATAATAACCGGATTGCAAGACGCATTTTTCTTATGGGAAATGATTTTGAGCAATCTGTCAATTAAGACGTAACTATGGGAACTGTCATTTATTTTAAGTTAATTCATATAAATTCATTTAACAATTTCCTACTACAAATGCCAAAGGGGTCCAGGGGGGCCCTCTGGCAGGGGTTTGGCGGAGCCCCCAACAAAAGAAATTGTAGTCATCCGAATTTCATTATTTGACTGAGTGTGCACTTCCTGACACCACGAAGTTTTACACAAAATTAAATGTTTTAACATAAAAATTATGCTGCAAATATCTATGAGTTTTCAGAATTCATTGAAAATCTTTATGAATACAGATCCTGCATTATTAGAGCATTTTAAATTTATAGAATATTTTTAAAATCTATAGTCATCTTTCAAATACGTGGTATCTAAAGATTGTTTATTTTGCCTATTATATTTTCTATGTTACTTGAGTTCAAACTCGTTAGAATTTCATTAATTTTATGGTGTTTTCTGTGTTTTATTCCTGAAATTTTTTGTTATTTGTGATGTTTATAAAATATATGTCCTTTGAATTGGAAAAAAATGAAAATTATTATCACTCAATGGAAGTTTAATATTGAAAACGTGTTTGCAAATAAAAAATATTGAGTGTTCAAATTGGACCATCTAAGTTCCCATAGTTACTCATACCTTGAATTTTGCAAATGGCTTGCTTAAGCCTCATGCTGGCGTCAAAATATATCGATTTCTATGGTACACAAAAGCATAACGTTGGGTGATTTCAAATTCTCTAAGCGCCACGCTAATCTTACCGAAAATGAACAATCTGTAAACTATAACTTATAGGTACCTATTTACAAAGGTAAATTACATGGTTTTTTTGTTTAGTAAATATATGATAAAATGTTCAAAAAATTATTAAATTTTATTTACTAAATAAAAGTTTTTTTTTTCAATTACATTTGTTTTGTGTAAATTGGCAAATAAAACTAAATTTATTCTAATTATTTCGGTCCCTAAAATTATTTATTATTGATTTCTCAAAAAATTTTTTTTTCGAAAAATTGTGCATTTGAAAAATTGTGTTTCGAAGAATTGTGATTCGAAAAACTGACACCTAACCCACTTAAGAGGGTATTCTAGTCTAGAGGCCCGAATTTCGAGGGTTTTTTGGCAATTGATAAAAAATAAGAATTTGATATTTTTACCATCCATTTTTTTGTCATTTGTTTATTTATATTTAGAGAAAACACTAAATTAATTTCAAAAAAAAAATTTGTTTTTTTCTTTGAGTTATGCATCTTTGAAGTAGAGGTGAAAAAAGGCCGTGTCTTCGTCGCCATGATTTCTACCCTTGTGGTCATTTAAAAAATAAAACAATGATGGATTCTTGATAAGTACGAATGTCGCTATCGCATGAACCTCCAAAACTGAAAAAAAATTTTTTTTTCATAAAATGGCGGCTACTCAAAAATAAAGGTCGATTTTTTCACTCATTTTTGAACTTTGTCGAATTTTTTAAAAATATACCAAATTTAAAATTTTCATTTTTTGTTGGTTCATGCAATAGAGAGATATTTAAAGAATATTCACGCCAAATTTCAAGTAAATCGGCTGATTAGAACTTGAGATATTGGGGCTACCGCATCGAAAATAGTAGTTTCGAGAAAAACGCGTTTAAAGTTTTACGTTAAGCCTCAACCCCTCGAGTTGCCACGACACTAAAAGGGCTATAACTTCGGAAATAATTTGAATTTTGAAAAATCCTTTTGGAGAAAAATTTTTGAATATGTAAACTATCGGATTATAAAAAAAAATTTTTTCGATTTTTTCAAATTCCTAGACTAGAATACCCCCTTAAGGCTATAGCGATATGGATTATAAAAATGTGGAAAAATGTTTGGCCTTTTCAACTATTCAAAATAAATAGTCACTTTTAAAATGTGGACAAATTCTAACTGAAATCTTCCCATGAACTGCTTCCATCAGTTTCCTTAGTTTCCCAACCACAGAACTGTCTAATACCTTAATGGCCTTAATCAATGCTAATACTATAGTCCCAGCTTTTTTGAGGCGACCGCATTAAATTCGTAGAGATTCTAATCTGAATTGTAGATCTTAAAAATTTTAAAAAGCAAAAAAGTTTTTTTTGGTAGTTTTTTCTTTCAAGAAGTAATTATTGATATATAACAAGTACATAAGAATGACTGAGTTTTGCTCGATGGAATATGCTCATATTAATATACTAGCTGATCCCCGCCCGCTTCGCTGGACATAGCTAAATTGAACTTATTAATTAATAGAAACCGTCATAGCAAATATAAAAAAGTCATTACTGTTATATTGACATAAAAAGATAGTAAATTTTGTAAAGATGGGTAGATGAAAATTTTATTTTGGATAGGATTTGAGTAAAATCCGTTTTTAGTACGTGTCTACATGGTAAGAGGAGTAACTATGTTGAATTTCAAGTCGATCGGACCTATAGGTTCAGAGATCTCGTGATAAGTCAGTGATCGTTTTTCGCTTATATATATATATATATATATAGATGACTGTGTTCTTTGTTGATATAATATCTAAGCGTTAATTCAACCTTCAACTTCTTTCAGTTATAAACAAAACCGTTCGATATCAATTTAAATTTTACTTTTTATTTGGCATTTAAAGCCCTTTAAAGCATTTAAAAACTATACTTTGCTAATGGATAGGCAACCCGGTATACATTAATGCATAATAATAACATAAATGAACATTTTAAAGCGCTTCAATGTGACCAACATAGTAACCAAAAAAACTTTAAATATCCAAAAACCCCTAAACCATGTAAACAGTTTTAAATCTGTTTTTATTTTAATAAAACTAATATAAATGATAATGTTAAAAGAAATCGTTAAATAAATTAAATACAAACGTTTTAATTATGTAAAAAATTAAAACTCTTAGTTCTAGATATCATGTGTAAATTTTGTGAACTGGAAACTTTTAAATAAAGATATTTTGATATATGAAATAGAGGTTATATAAAACATAATAAAAGCCGTTACAACTTCAAAATGACGACAAAATCAAAAATTTTACGAGAACATTTAAATAATTTAGGATATTTTCAACCATTTGACGAAAGTTCGGCCTCGTTAATTGATAAACTCTTAGCAGACTTCATTAAAACAGTAGCAAGCTTAAAACATTATAAACAATTGGCACAAAAGTTAACCGAGGTAATTAGAGAAAGAACATTGAACACTGTTCTGCTATTAATTAACTATAATTTTTTGTTATTATATAGGAAAAGGAATCATTTAAATTTGGATTAGAGCCGTATAAATGCGACAATGCAAAGCTACTGCGGGAATGTAATCAATTGCATCAGGAACTGATTGAAGTGAAAGAAAAGCAACAGGAAAAGGAAAAAGGTTCGCTTATCGAAAAGCATAGCCGACTGCACACTGTGGGATCTAAACCAGTCAAGTTATGGTTGTTATTATTATTTCTATAGAAACACAAACTGTCGGTAAAATGTTGATGGCATGATGACAAGTAAAATCCTGTGTCTGATTAAAAATTACTATCGGATTTTTTATTTTTATTTAACAGAAAGTCTTTAGGGTTCTCACACTGCATTTTTAGGCTTTTACTGGCTCGAGTATGGTTAGTTAGGCGCTTTGAGTATTTAAAATTTCCTTACTTTATGCTTTTATATAAGCATAAATTAAATAAAAAACGTCATTTTTTTCAAACATTTTATAAACCGAAAAAGCTCCTAATTTTTTTCCCAAAAGCTATTATTAGCTTCTTAAACATATCCAAAATTTAGATCAATCGATTTACGCGTTCTTGAGAAAAAAATTTTTTCCCGATTTTTACTAAATTTGCTTTTTCTCAAAAACCAATTTTGTTAGGGACCTAAAATTTTCAGGATCTTATTATTTCATTAACACCTACAAACCCTCCAAATATTGTTTAAATATCTTCCGGGGGCAAATTCACTATGCTTATACCCCCCCTACGGTCTATAAAACGGTCTAATAAATCGATAAATTTTGACGTCAGCATGAGGTCTAAGTAAGCCGTTTGCAAAATTCAAGGTATGAGTAACCATGGAAACTTACATGATCCAATTTGAACAACTCAATATTTTTTCCAATAATAATTTCGATTTATTTTCCAATTCAAAGAACAGATATTTTATAAAAATCACAAATAGTGAAATAATGAAATTCTAACTAAAGCGATTCGAGCTTGAGCTTAAGTAATATAGAAAATAGTTGACAAAATAACAATCCTTTGATACCACTTATTTTAATTACTAGATATTAAAAAATCTTAAAATTTAAAATGCAGGATTTCCATTGGAATGCAGAAAACTAATAGATCTCATAGGAATAACTGTAAATCGTATTTACAGCATAATTTATATGTTAAAACATTTAGTTTTGTGTAAAACTTCGTGGTGTCAGGAAGTGCACATTCAGTCAAATAATGAAAATCGGGTAAACGAACAGTGACTACATTTTTTTTTGAGGGGGCTCCGCCCCAAACCCCCACCAAGGAGACGCCCTGAACCCCCTTGGAGTTTGTTGGATGAATTTATATGAATTAACTTGAAATACACGACAGTTTCCATAGTTACGTCTTAATTGACAGATTTATTTAAATCATTTCCCATAAGAAAAATTCGTCTTGTGTTCAAAAATATTTATATAATTTCAAGATGGCAATTAATAAAAAACATAAATATTTCCGAAACGACTTGTAACTATTGACAATAACAATTATCAAGTTCGATTCCTCAATTTCAATAAAACGCTTCTATTCTATTAATTCAATTTTATTTTCTTTAATGTTTTTATTTAATTAGAAGTTCACCCAACCAGCAAACGATAATTTGCTAACATCTTGAAATGCAGTTTTTATCGAAAACGAAGCGAAAACTCGTAAATTACCATTTTTCGTTTTCTTTTGATTTGTTTTATCAGAAATCGTCGTCAATTCTTGGCGCCACGCTAACTTTACTCAACCCCGTGAAAATTTTAGCCCTTAATATAGATCTCTTTTTTAATTTCGATTTTTTCCCTGACTCTATTTTTGCGTCAAATTTGCCAAAATATTGAAGTGAAAAAATTTATCTATTCATATTGCTGAAGGAAATTCAATGACCTATAAAAATGTCTGATTCAAAATTTTCGCCAGACAAGCCATTTTCGTGTAATCAAGTCTTGGAAATTGATAATTCTTTCGATTTAACCCACTATTGGTGGTATAATCGCTGTATGCTCTGGGGTGGGATCGGTCTCACAAACCGGTCTATCATAATTTGAGATGAAATATTGGGAAACAATTTTTTAAATTTCAAAACTTAAGGAACAAATCAGGACAACATTTTCATTTATAATCTCTTTATAACTGACTATTTTATCTATCATCATTTGTGATGAGGAGGTTCCAAAGCTCAAACGAGGTACGGGTAGCTTCAAGAGCTTTTGCAGATGTTCATAGGTCAGGGAGTCCTTTTATAATATTTTGAGTAGGTGTTCGTAAGAGGCATAGACGTTTCAGAAGAAGGAGGAAAGGGTCTGCGTCTTGATGGTCATTTAAGAAGAATTTTCTCAGTTTCACTAACATATTTTTTGTCCCTGGATCAGATTCACAAGAAAGTTTTTCTATATAATCGGGAGCTTCGTCAGAACCGGAAACTCCTCAAAACTAGCAACTGCATCTTCTTCATTTAAAATTTGTGATACATTTAATTTTCGATCATCACTTCTGTAGCGCGTCATATTGCAGTTTTGAGGATAATTATGATAATGGTCTGCTCACAGTTTCAGGTAGGATCGATCTAAAAGACCTTTTTCTGTTAAGAGAGGACGGTAGTACGGTCTAAATCATTAATTGATCGTTAAAAGTAACCATTAACGATCATGGCATTTAGCCCGCTTTTTAATTTACACTTAGCCCGTTATTGATGTCCAGTCTTCAAAATATTGTATATGGCTCATAAACTAATACAATGTTGATGGATAGGCAATCCTTTATTCATCAATGCATAATATTCGCCTATAAAAACAATCCGAAACACATTTTCATAAAAATTAAGACCAACTCAATTTTCCACCCCCTAAAACTCTTTACAGTGTAAATTTCATTGAAATCGTTTCATTTTAGACGTTTTTGAGAAATATCAGACAGCATGCATTTAAAGATCGTAACGTGGTGATGATAATTATATCCCATATAGTGTGAAGCCGGCTTATTGAACTCTAAATAATTACCATGGTAATTAAAGTCGTGTGCTTTCAGAATTAACAAAACGAAACAAAAAATTGGAACAACAAATCTCGGAACTTCAATCAAAAATTCTCCATCTGGAATGTACAAAAAGACAACGCAATCAACCTCAACAATCAGGTTTGTTCTTCCTTTGTTTTTAACTTTGAATTTCCATTATTAACCAATCTCGAATTTAAGATAAATTTCACAAAACTGGTTTTCACGAAACGAACACAAAAATGTGTAATTGCAATAGACAACTAAAACGTGCCGAACAATACGTTGATAATCTGTGTAAAGAGGTAATCAACTTGAAAGAGGACAGTCAGCTTAAATTAGAGCTGATTGATCAATACAAGAACCAGGTATTCACTTTTTAAGTTCCAATTCGAATTCTTCCTTTCCAAATATAATCCGATTTTTGTATTTATTGTACTTATATTGTTTCGAAACACTAACACGGAATGAAATTGGAAAAATTCAAGTCCATTTTTTCAGTTGTCACAGCGTGAAATTGAAATCAAACGATTGCGAGATTTGTTGGAGGACGGAGGTCGCCCCGTCGCGGCACTCAATCAGGACTGCTGCTACAAAAATATTGACTGTCGCATATCCCAATTGACAAAAGAATTATTCCAAATTCGCAATGAAAAAAATGACATTGAAGTTCAACTTTCAGGTGTTAAGAGAATCGAGGATAAGCATACAAAAATGGGTCTGAAACAAAAGCGTCCCTAGAAGGGTGTAGAGGTATACTGCCCCGGGTGATACACAAGGGACAACACTATAAAATGTTAAATATTACTTTTAACACCAACTTTAAGGACGCTTCTTTTACCTAAATATCCTTTCGTGAAAATATAAATTTATTTACACGCTTGATGTTTGTAGTTATTTACTCTAAAGAATGAATGTATCGAAAGGACCCCCCTTGAGTTGTGGCATATATTGTAACTAATTTTATTAATTTAGGTAGAGTAACTTTTTTCGGGATGACTTGTACCATAATGTACGATTTTATTTTCATTTGGAATAGACCTAAGAACCAACACCAAATGCTAAAATTTTCATTTTTTCTAAAATACCCATTTTTGAATGTTTATTCAATCTTTAATCCTATGTTCAAATATAATGTCCTTGTAAATTTCTAGAGGCTCTTCTAAAACAGCATGAAGCCATGAGAAACGCAGTAAAATTAGCTGAAAGAAACCGATTATTGGAGAAAGAATTACGAGACATCGATCACATTGCTCTGGCGGTCGAGGCCGATTGTAATTCAGCCGTAATACAAAATGCAGAAAAAGTTTATAAAATCCAAGAGGAATTAAATACAGTCCTATCGAAAAACACTCAGCTAGAACGTGAACTAAACGACCTAAAACCCATTGCCGAAGAAAAATATAAAATTAAAAAACTTTACGATGCCTCGTTGGAAGACAAGAAAAAGTTAATAGAACAACTAAACGAACTAAAAGTTATTGGTAATTTCACTAAAATAATTTGTAAATATTTTATGAAAGTTGCATTTTATTTTTTTAGAACATGATTTGAATATTGAAATTGACCGATTGACACAGTTGAATGCGTTTAATGTACAACAAATCAAACAAAAGGAAATGGCAAAAGGGACTAAAGTTCAGGACTCGAACAAAACGTCACCGCCAAAGAAAAAAATCATAAATAAACGATTAAAAGCGGGACAAGAAAAAGGAACGATTGAGTCAAAGAATAATGTCAAGGAGAATGTTGATGTGGGTGAAGGATAAAATTGAAATTTTCCTATTTATTAATCAATTAGTCACTTCATAATAAAAAAAAAAAAATATAAATAAGCCAGTCAAAATCAACATAAGAAATCGCTAAATTTGCAAAATATGATGTATCTCTGATTTTTTAATATGTTGTTTGGACCCATTAGGGCTATGTATTCTCAAGTTTGCAACTCCCAAAAATTGTGGAAAAATATTTATTGAGGAAAAACCGTGAAAATTTTGAACTTATTTCAGACTCTGCTCGGTATCTCCTAATCCATGCATTTTTCTTCAAAAACTGCGAACTTCAAAAAGTGGGGTTTCTACTCTCTATGCCTCATAATTCATCTTTAAATTTTAAAAACCCCATATAAGCTTAAATTTGCATTTTCTCAGAAATGCACCTTAACAATTTTTTATTGCATGAAGTGACTTTTAAAAATGCATGACCTCGACTCGCAGAGCTCCTAAAACTCCTCTCTTGTAAATGCAAGAAGGAGTGCTGAGGGCTGCATTTGCCTGAAAACAGGACTTAGTTGTTCTGCGATGAGAACAACGGTGACGAGCCTCAAGAGAACCCTGACGATCCACCAATACTGGAGTACCCACTAAAATACGATTTTACCTTATATGGGTACTCTAAGATTTTGAGAGAACTACAAGGCTTACAGATCCCGCTTTGCACTTAATTTAAAGCTAATTAATTTCCCTACAAATTATATTCAAGAAGTTGTGCTCGTAGGATCAATGGTTTCGACGCATCTTCGGCCCAAAAAGGTCTAAAACTAAAATTTACAATTTTTGAAAAAAACTGGCATATTTTTAATTGGCCATAACTTGATAGCCCATTAACGTGCTGAGCTCCGGTTGGGCTTAATTTGTAACAAATTTAATGCTCTCAAAAAAAGTACAGAATATCTTGTGAAGAAAAATGCATAGATTAAGAGATACTTAGCAGAATCTGAAAGAAATTCAAAAATTTCTGTTTTTCCTGTATAAAAATTTTTTTCCAATAAAGTTTATGTTCAATCTATCTATAAAAATAAAATGATAGCTGTTATTTAATGTTCGCTTTTAACTCAAAAACTACTGGATAGATTTCGATTAATTTTTTTTTTGTTTTACTTTTTATATACGTGATCCTTATTTAAAAAAAAGAATAATCACGATATCTGCATTAAAAAAAAGTAATTAAAGTTTAAAAAAAAATGTGATTTTTACAAGCAAAACGTTTTGATAGAGTGAGGCAAACGATATAATGCGCATGGGCTGGACAGAGGTTGTTTCTCCTTTCACTGCCTACTGATTATTTCATATTTAAGTGTAGACATAATGCAGCTCAGCGAGATATTAGATTAATAAAGATTTTTTGAATTCTATTTTTTATTTGTTTAGCAGTTTTTTATAGCTTTTTTTTAAATTCTCTGTTAGAAATTTTTTCTATTTTACTGTAAATACAGATTTAAAATACATTTTTAAGCTACAACCGTTATAATAATCAAATTAAATTTCAACACTTTCTTTTAATATTGCATATATATTTTAACCAGAATGAGTTAGAAACATTTTTTTTTAAATTAAACTATAAGCCAAAAAATTGTTCTCTCAGAATCCGCAATTTCCCCAAGTGTATAGTTATTAATTGATTAATAATTAAATTTTTTGAAAATTTTCAAACTCGCTATAAAACCCAAAATAATTTTTAATTAAAATTTTTTTTAAAAATCTATTGCTCATTTCATTATGCAAATAAATGATAAAATTTTTGCAATATTCTTAATAACTAATTATTTTTAACTATTTATACATGTATTGTTGTAATATGACGTCATCAACTGCCGTTTGATCTTATAAACATGAATAGTTTAAAAATTGAATTACTAATTAACTATACACCTGGAGCAATTGCGGATCCGGAAAGAGTATTTAAGGAACAGTTTTTGGACAAAAAAAAAAATTAAAAACAGTGATTATTTTGGATTATATAGCAATTTTTATTTTTGAATTTACAAATTTTTGAAAAATAATTATTGATTAACTAATAACTATACACTTGGAGCAATAGCGGATTCTGCAGGAGCAATTTAGGAGCTATTTTTTGGCATATATTTAAAAATATTCCATGCTAAATTCTTTCCGGTTATTACTTTCTTTTACTGCTATATAGATAGTAAAGGAAGTATTGTAATCGGGTCGAATTTTCAAATTCGAGCTTTCACCGTAAATACATGTTTTGAGGTCCCTTGAGTCCAAAAAAGTGGTTTTTAGAAACATGTCTGTGTGTGACAGCCATATCGTATCGAAAGCTTTATCCGAATTTCACCAAACTTGGTATTTGATCTCCCTACTATACGTAGTTGTGCCGCGAAGCTTTTGGTTGAAATCGGGTAACCGAAAGCTCCACTTTATTCTAGGGGTTTTTAAGCTTTTGCAATTTTTTTCGAAAATGGCTCCAACGATTTTCTTTAAACTTTCCATAGTTCTTAGACTCATTAGTGGCTACAACTTTTATTTGAAACTTTTTCCTGGGAAAATTCGAATAAGGGCGGTTCTGGGGTGAAGGTTCGGAATTCGTATATCCATATGCATATAGGCTGTATGCATATACAATAGTTCTGTCTATATGTATATGTATAGTTATAAAGTACTTATAGTTCTTTTAACCAACAGTGAGTTTCATAAAGGAAAGTAAAAGAAAGTACTGTGACGCCTCGCAGCAGATATTTTTTAATATATTTTTGCTTTAAATTTTTTAAATGATTTTCCTCTGTAAATTCAATATGCTCTTAACATAATAACTTGCGCAGACGACGTCGCGGGTATCAGCTAGTTTTGAATAAAATTATTAGCATAGCTTTTTTCTTTTGGTCCCTTTAATTAACTCAATTTTTCCTTACATAAGCTTAGTGCTATCATTTTGTTTTTAGAAAATATAACGTTTTATATACATATATTAGTATAAAATAAATTCAAATTTTTAGGAAATGGTGGAATATTTAAAACGAGAATTACGACAATGCAAGGACGAAAATATCGAGTTATTGAAACTGCTTCAAAATCAACACCCATCAACTTCAAATACAATTGAGCAAGGTTCTATTGACAGATTAAAACTGGAATTAAAATACTATCAAGATGAAAATACCAAGTTGCTAGAGCGCATCAATAAATATCCGGAAAATCCTGACAATGTAAATAATTCCAATTTTTTAATATTTGTTGTAACAAATTTTATTTGTAGACCATTGAACTAACGAGGAAATTGAACGAAAAAGAGAATGCTTTGGTTGCTTTACAAAGCGATCTTCGAGAAGTATCTCGGGAAAAAGAAACGTTAGCACAGCGTTTGACGGAACTAGAAGAAAAAATTCGATGGGAAGCGACAAAAGTGAATGAAGCTGAATCTGATCGGGTAACTATTTTTTTTTTTTTTAAATAAAACTTAGCTAACATTACGAAAGGAAGAATTCTTTTGTCTCAAATCTGGTCCTTGTATTTAAAATAAATAAATAAATTTTATGAAGTATTAAATTAAACGTTTTACAGTCAATTATTAAAAAACTACAAATGCAAAGGGATGTGGCTCAGAGTGACGTAAGCCGACTGGAAGAAGAACGAGATGCACTTCGAATGCAATTAAAGGTATTAATTTTTTTTTTTTAATTTTTTCATGAAAGCAATACGTCTAAGGCTTTTTTGGTTGTCGCAACAATGATCATATTTAAACACCCATTTTGTTCTTTAACACTAATCATTTAGCTGGCTACAAAAATGCAAATCGAAGACAACGAACGATTCGAACGAATGGCTGAGGAAAATGAGAATCGAATTCGAAAATTAGAACTCGAAAGACATGATCTAATGTTACGGGAAGGTGGTAATAAATCGACCATAAACAGTTTACAAGATCAAATTGAACTGTTGCGGAATCAATTGAAATCGTCTCAAACGGAAATTTGTCATTTGCGTGGACTTTACGGACAGTTAAAGTATAACATTTTTACAAATCAAGGTTTTTTTGTAATATTTATTTATTTTTTGTAGATCGTTACATGAACAAACTGATCAGGCTCTTGCCGAATCGCAATTCAAGCAAGGCTCGTTGGAAAAGGATTTGGAAATTTTAAAAAATCAAAAGGAAGACGCCGAGGCTAATTTTAATGCTTTTAATAATGAGATGCAGAGTACGGAAAATGAAATTACAATTTTGAAAAATAAGTTGAGATTACTTGATGAGGAGAGGGATAATTTATCGGTAAATATTACCATTTATATTTAAATTGATTTTCAAGTTTGATATAAACCATCAGAATACCAAAGCTTGGGTTTTTCAAAGCTTTTAAGGTTGTTGCTAGCTAAATTGATGTAAATAATTTTAAAAACGAGATTCTGAAATTCGAAATAATAGGATATAAAGACTCAAGATTTTTCGAAATGGAATTTCGTACTGAATGTACATTTTTTTCTACGGCATTACTTTAATGCAAGACAAGAAACACAAAAAAGAGAAGTTAGGGGTTCAAATTCTACGTCACACTAAATTTCGTAATTTTTACGCCATCATTTAAGAATTTATAAAATTCTGAAAAAAAAAATATTTTATGCGTTTTATGCATATCTACATATAGTTTTAATTTCATTAAAAACTCTTCAATAGTTTTCTAGAAAATTAATTTTTAAGTTTGGGGTAGTTTTCCCTGTAACTCTAATACAAGTGGGGGTAGTGTGTAAAAATTGTACGTCAATAAGTTTGTCATGAAGAGGAATCAGCACCCGGAAGCATTTTTCAAAAACTGCCTTGTGTACTTTCTTTATGACTATAGGGCTAGACCCTTTATTGCGAATCAAATGGCCAACTATGTAAGCAACTAGACAAAAAGCTACAAAAAACCAATCGGTGAGTATAATTTTATTTTGATCCCACAAACACCAGCATTGCTTGGTGTTTGTTAGAGAAAAAATCTGACTTGTGTTACAAACACCATGTCCAACATCGCAAGAACGAGTTATGGACGACATAATGACAACCCCTAGACCCAAATAAATTCTTACATCCTAAAATCACATAACTTTCTAATTCAAACTTCCTCACGATTGATAACGCCAAAAATTCTTTATCCCCTTTCATAAGATCAAATAGTTAAATATAGATAAATGTCGTCACGGCCAAATTTAAACCAGGCTCTTCAGTCCTGAGATTTCACTTGTCCCTAATCCTAAATTGTTTTACAATACTCCATCATAAACCCATTACTCAAGTTATTGTGATTTCTACTACTAACCGATAATTCGACTACCAACTTACTTCCTTTAACATCTTAGTATATAAGTTAGAGTTAAGATCAGCCCCCTACAACTCCATGTTACAGAAAATGACCCTATTTTTTCACTGCTTGCAGATAGCGCTAGTAGTACAATTGACCGAGGACTTTTTTTTTTTTTTTTTTTTGGTTTATTTAAGGTCGCATTAACTACTATGGTCATTAGCGACCGTCGAATCCGAAATCCCAGAAAAAATATCTTAGGTTTTCGTTGGGATTCGAACCCAGGACCACTGGCGTATAAGGCATCTATATCTAGTCACCACGCCACTAAGTGACCTTCGAAGACTTTTATGGGGGTTAGAAATAAATTTTTTAAACGTCAAGCAAATTATTTTTATTATTGTATGACAATAATTATGAAGTTGTCATTGGTGAAAGTAACGATGATAATAGCATAAGGAACTGATAAATGACAACACAAATGTCGTTCAACTAAACTACCAGCGCCACCCAAAGGTACTAAAACATGCGACATAAACGGTCACTTTTTTTAGTCTTTCTCGTATTTAAGTTACAGGGGGGCTGGTTAAGATATTGTAAGAGAGCTATTATCGTAACGTTAAGCATTTAATTAACGCATTAAACGAACAAAAGAAAAATATGAAAAGAAACATGTAGGCTATTACCCTTCGCTTTCGCTTATAATCAATCTACCATGACATTACTCTATAAAAATCCAGAAACAATTTTCTTTTCACTTCAGATATATTGATCAACTACCTTAATGCATTGGAAAACACAAATATTTATTTTAATGTAAATTTTTTTTTTCTAGATAAAACTTGATGAAAAAACTGAAGAAATTATGATGTATAAAAGTCAATTGTCGGCATCTGAACGTCGTTCAGCTTCTTTGGAAAATGAAATCAAAGAATTGAGCCGAAAATTAAGGTAATTAATGTAGTGATAAAGTAATTAAACATATCAATTTGAAAATACATAAATCTAGATATTTTATCGAATTCCAATTTATAACTGATCGACCTAAGGCTTTTCTAAACTATTATTGTGATAATATTACTGTGCACTGTAAATTTATTTTTATTAAGTTTATAAAACTCGTAATTTTATTTGTGTAGATAATAGGTTTGTTCCAGATGAAAGTAAAATCGTACATTGTACGGTACAAATCATGTGCTATATTTTATTACGTAAGAAAATTGCTTACGACTTATACCGTGCCATATTCGTTGTTATTTTATTCTGGAACATAACTAATAAATATTTTGGGAAACAATTCAACTTCTTTGTCATTCCTATCAATCAGTTGTCAATACAAGTATTTGGTTGTTATAGTTTCCAAAGTCATAAAATTAGTCAAAATTTTACTGTTAGAAATTTTTTTTGAAGTTCAATCTTTGGTATTTGTGTTCTGATATAAATTCAGTATGGTGAATATTAGTGAAATAAGTTTAAGGTAATTTTCCCCCTTAAATTTCTATCAAGGAAGAACTTAGATCTAGTAAATATTTTAAGTTGTAACTAGTGCTGATCATAGCATTGACGAAATTCATTTTTTTAGTATTTCAGTCGATGAAATTCATTCACGCGAAGCAACTGCGAGAAGCTCTCAGTCAGAGTCAATGACTCTTCGTCGTGAACTTGATGGTAATCGTCGAGCTAAAGAACAGGCTGTGAATGAAAATCGGTAAGTGTCCATTCGTGTGTTAACTGTTTATACCGATTTTATATTATAAGGATTTTAGACGTCTCCAGAGCGAGTTAACGCAAGTGAATAACGACTATGAGATTCTCAAGAAGACTTTGATAAACACCCAAAACGAAGTTGACGATTTAAAAGCACAATTACAAGGATACGTATCTGAAGTGAATCGATTTGAAGAAATTATAGACGATAAGGTAACGATTAGGGAATAATTAGGGGTCTAAATCATGAATTCGAGATCTCGTACTCTCCCATGGATACTTAAAAAAAATTGTTCAGTCTGAGGGGTTTTGCTCGAATTATGCTTGGAGTTTGCTCCTAGAAAATCCACTGTATACACTGAAATCCCACCGAGTAAATGTCAAAATTTTACACTGAAGAATCGCGATATCCCCACTTAAATTATTATTTTATTGTAAACACGGTGTAATACCTGGCTATTTAAATTACAGCGTTGCTACACTAAAATCACACTGCAAATTTTATAAAATGAGTATTACACCGTATTTGTTAGTATTAATCGTTTGTGTCACTCATTTAGTGGTAATTCGATTGTTGATATATCAGTATGAACGACAAGTGAAATTTTCATAGATCCAACACTGCGTTATCCGTGTATAATTTTTGTATAATCTGCATTTACACTGAGTTTACACCATCACACACCGTGGAAACGGACTCGCTAGGATAATCTCGTAAAATATACCGAGCAGAAAGACGGTTGAGAGATCCAGATTGCATGAATACACGTGCTGCCCCCTACTCCGAGTGCAAAATGTGGAACTATTCTTTATAGACTAGAGCTAAAGTCTTAAAAATGGTAAAACGTGAAAAAAAATTATAGTCGGATAAAACCCATTAGAAAAGGAAGAAAATAAAACAAAAATGAAAGGAAAAGTTAGTTACGGTTGATCTGTGGTCGGGAAGTGAAAAAGGGGGTGAGTTTAAGGGTAGAAACGGTTTATCTCGATTTCCGTCAAAACTAAACGTCCTATGGAAAAAAGTTAAACAGCAAAGTTGTAGTTAGTAAAAAGATCTACAACTTTTGTGCTAACACTTTTTTCTCATAACCTCAAAATGTATGTGAAAAATTCCAAAAACCAACTTTATGGTTTTTTATTTTTATCTTTTCCAAAAAAAAAAAAAAAAATTCATACAATTTGGTAAAAACTTACCTTTTAATGTCCCAAACACACTGTAATTTTTTTGATTTAAAAAATGTATTTTTTATAAAATGCTCAAAATTGTACACCTAATACAATTGTACAAACGCAAATTTGAGCAATTTATTAAAATTTACACTTAAATTATTGCATTTTCTGGGAACATTTTACATTGTAATTTATATTTATTTTTGAACCATCAGAAAGTGGAGATTTCAACGAACAAAAAGTCCACCGCCTTATTTAAAAGGGTAAATATTTTTACGTGAGAATTTTCGATTGAAAATTAGGGTGCTTTTTATTAAGTCAAAATAAGGTAAAAAAATATATTTTTTAAAACAAAAAATTACACTGTTATTGGAACATTAAAAGGTAAGTTTTCACCAAATTTCATGAAATTTTTTTGTTTGTAAAAAATAACACATTGGAATTTTTCACATAAATGTTGAGGTTATGTGAAAAAGGTGTTAACACAAAAGTTTTAGATCTTCTTATTACCTACAACTTTGCTATTTAACTTTTTTCCATAGGACTAGTAGTTTTGTCGGAATTCGAGATAAACCGATTCTACCCTTAAACTCCTCACCCCTTTTCCACTTCCCGACCACAGATCGACCGTAATTTACTTTTCCTTTCATTTTTGTTATATTCTCTTCCTTTTCTAATGGTTTTCATCCTACTACAATTTTTTTTTTCAAAAATTATCGACCTTAGTCACTCGTTTGCACATTTTTCCACTGTTCTACACTCGGAACGCCTAAAAGCTCTATGGCTGTATGCGCTCTGAGTGTAGAACAGTGGAGAAAACGAGTGACTAAGGAATAGTTTCGAATTTCGTACCCGGAGTAGGGGGCAGCACGTGTATTGGTGCAATCTGGCTCTCTTAATTTTCTCTTTGAACCGAGATTCCATGAAATCGGGATTGAATCCCTTAATAAATAAATCCCTTAAAAGTAATAAAAATGTTGATGTAGGAACGAGAACGAAACGAAATGCTAGATCATTTTCGAACGTTAAGCGAAGAAGCTACGGTCCTGGAAAATGATAGTGCCGCCACTAAAATGGAACTGCAAGCAACAAAGGACAAAATTCTCGAATTAGAACAAGCCTTGGCTGACCAAACGGCTCTTACTCGATCTCTGGAACGACAAGTAAGCGAATGATAAAGTTACTATAGTTAGTGATTATTTGCGACAACCAAGCCTGCTTTGCAGAGGCGTATTTCTTTCTTTTTTTTTCGAAATCAACAAAACTAAATTTTGCTTTTGCTTGCCACAACTTTTAGGTGAAAGAACTAACGACGGAAGTAGCCACGTTGGAGACACGCTTAAAAGATAGCGAACATGAAAAAGAGCAGACCGAGGAAGAGTTAAAATCTTTACGATTTTTATGTACAAAATTAGATAAACAAAAAGAAGCCCTTATTAAAGAGGCTGCTGAAAAAGACAATTATAGACAAAATGTAAGGGGGTAGGCAAAGAGTTTGGACGATATAACAGAGATTTAGCGATGGACTTATAGCTTATTGAAAATATTATTTTTTTAATATGAAATTAATAGGTTTCAGGTGATATGAGTCAATTGAAGGGTGAACGGGAACAACTCAGGAATGATATTTTACAGAAGACCAATGATATTGGTTATTTGGAACAAACATTGAAAGATGAACAAAATCGGAATAAAGAACTACAAATGGAAATACAACAATATCGAAGTGAATTGGCGAATTTGCAAAACAAAATGTAAACGATTTATTTATTTAATTTACATTGCTAATAATTCCAATGGTCGAATCAATATTAAATTTTGCAAAATTTACTAATTGTAGTGATCGTGACGAATCTAATGCATACTCCTGAACAAATCAACGTGATCGAGTTCAGTTTAATATTGATTCCAGTCGTCGTCCATCCATTTGACACATGAAATAATTATTTTATAGAAATTTTTTTTTCATATACTTTAGAGATTCGCAAGTGTCCTCAAATACTTCAAACAGATCCAGCCAGTATCCCAGCACACCTCCAGGAAATGTCGTTTACAAGGCACAACTGAAAATCCCTTCGTCCAACAATATCACCTGCAATTGTCCTCGATCAATGAGTGCCGTAGCACGACTCAAATCTGCATGTCCTTGCACTATCCCGAAAATGTCAAATGCACCACCGATGCCTGCACCTCGTCTATCAGCTACTATTAGCGCCCCTCAGTACACGCTACGGAAATCGGTTTGAATTTTAGAACCACGGAATTTATTTATATTTTTATTAATTATTTTTATACCTTTGTGTTTGTTTTATTTTTAATTAACGTGTAATTATTGTTGCAATAAATGTGAACACTATATTTCGTTCTCAATAGGGTTGATTTAATTTTTTTTTATACCCACCCGCATCGCTTAGCGTGTCCAAGTTAAACAGATTGATCAATAAAAATCCTTTCAGTTATTTTAAACATATCAAGAATCGTACATTTTCCAGGATAGTAATTTAGTGGATCTTTAGTATAATCATCCAAGTTCAGTTTTTTCGACAAACATTTTTTTGTCGAAAAACCCCCATCAACTGTCACAAAGACCATTCCTGATTGAAAAAATCAACTTAAGTCCATTTCCAAATGTATATGTAGAACTTTAAATAGCCATATCTCGAAATACATCAAAATGAACCTAGGTGATTTAACTAGGGAACCAGAGAAATAATATTTTGGTGTAGTGTTCAAACCTTAGGTCTATAGTATGAGGGTTGGATTTTTTTATTAGTTTATCAAAATCCATTAAGCTATTTTTTAAGGAAGTGAAAAACAAAGTGAAATAATGGATCAGTGTGAGGCCCATTGAATTAATCACCACCTACTGATATTTAAGTGTTCGAGAAAATATGTTCAAGTATAAATACTTATGGTACTTAAAATTTTTAATCCGATTAAGGGATTAACTTATTTTTCAACCTTGACATTTTGAATTTTGCAATTCATCGATATTTTTGCTCATCAGGTGCAGAACATAAAAATCTTTACCTTGAATAAATATCAAATTTTATCTTCCAGAATTTAGATCAAATGTCCTAAAAAACTAGGGTAGATGTACCGTTAGTGGCCATTTTGAGAATTATAAGTAAATTTTAAAATTTAGTTGTTACTGCAGCGTTATGAAGTAATATTAATGAGATATTTTGAGATGTTGGCAACGATGTAAAGTGTTTCCCCTACTCGTTAAAAGTGTAGTTTACGAAATAATTAAAAAAGTATTTGGACGCGTATTGTACTTCAATAATTTTCATTATTTCTTATAAGAATCTTGTTAATTAAATTTTTAATAATTGTTGAAAATCATAATATTCTTTAAATGTTTATATTATATACTATTTTAATAAATTAATAGAAAGTAAAACAAAAAAAAGTTTATCAATAAAAACCTAAAATATGAAAAAAATAACCTATGGCCACAACTAGAACAGCAAAAATATACAAGTGCTACTTGTGGCCATGCTATGGCCACAAATGGTGCATACGTTATCTAGTTTTGGCCACTGTACATATTGATTGAGTATGGTCGATTATCCAGACGTATTTTAATCAGTTATTATTGTTAACATTATAGACAAAGAAATTAATCGTTAAACAAAAATTTTTTTTATTTCATAAGTTAAAATCAAAAAAAAAAAAGACCTTGGAGAAAATTCCTCTATCACCTAAAGCTGCAGTCAGTAAACCTTGAAGGATTTTTAATCATCTCCTATTGTTATTGAAGTAATCAAACCTGATGCAATTTCTACTGTTAGCACAGAAAATATATCTAATTATAATACTCTAACAATACATCGAAAGTTATGGATGAAATTATTATGTGACCTAAAAATAAACAGTTTTCAAAGCGAAAACGTGCAGTTGAACAGCTTATATTTGGATAAAAAACATGGAAACTAAAAAAAAAAGCGATAAAGAAAAAGAAAAAACTTAAGAAAATTGAAAGAGAAGAAAGAATTCAAGAAAATAAAAATTAAAACAAGAAAAATATCATTGGAGGAAAAAGCTAAAAAAACAATTAACTGAGAAGAAACCTACAAAACTGCAAAAAAAATCTAAAAAATAACTTCAAGTTCCTTATTTCTAATAATGCTATTATATTTTGTTAAATTTAATTTAAAACAAATTGATATTTCAGTAATTAATTGTGTAAATATTAATAATATTCTCTCCAATACAAATATAACTTACTATGGCCAAAACTGGTGCAATCACTGGCCAAAAGTAGCGTCTCTATGGCCACTACTGGGGAAATAGGAGGTTAGATTAAATATTATTAATTACTTTCTTTTACTACTATATAGATAGTAAATGAAGTATTGTAATCGGGTCGAATTTTCGAATTCGAGCTTTCACCAGAAATACATGTTTTGAGGTCCCCTGAGTCCAAAAGAGTGGTTTTTTAAAAAAATGTCTATTTGTGTGTGTGTGTGTGTCTGTGTGTGACAGCCATATCGTATCGAAAGCTTTATCCTAATTTTACCAAACTTGGTATTTGACCTCCCTATTAATCCTAGTTGTGCCGCGAAGCTTTTGGTTGAAACCGGGTAACCGAAAGCTCTTTATTCTAGGGATTTTTAAGCTTTTTCAATTTTTTTTGAAAATGGCTCCAACGATTTTCTTTAAATTTTCTATAGTTCTTAGACTCATTAGTGGCTACAACTTTTATTTGAAACTTTTTCCTGGGAAAATTTGAATAAGGGCGGTTCTGGGGTGAAGGTTGGGAGTTCGTATACAAAGTTCTTATATAGGTTGTATGCATATACAATAGTTCTCTTCATATGTATTTGTATAGTTATAAAGTACTTAGAGTTCTTTTAACCAACAGTGAGTTTCATATAAGAAAGTACTGTGACGCCTCGCAGCAGATATTTAATATTATTAATTCATATTTCGTTACACCATACTTCATTTAAATTACTTGAATTCTACATAAAAGATACAAAATTGCTTAAAGTGGCCACAAACGGTACATCTACCTTATTTTAACTTTTTTTTTTCTTTAAACAAATTTATTTTTAGTTGATAGCTTTATATTTGCGTTGCTTTTAGACTTGAGAACCTTTTATAACATAAATTAAAATCTATTCAGCCATTTTAACCAAATGTTTTAGTAATGATCTTACACGAGCCATATATGAAGTAATTAGCGTGTTATCTTTAGACCTCAAATATATTAATACAAAAGGACAATAAGTTTCATTCAGTTGTTTATCCTACGGAACCGTGCACCATGCCAAGGTACTAAAGTAATTTTTTGAGTTCATCGTCTTACTATCTTTGTTTGAAAAATCTCCTTTATATATATCACTCTTGGATGAACCCAAGTTTACATGTAAATGTACCCCACAGGAACCGTACATGTTTCTAGGATATAATTAAAGCTTGTCGTGTCCTTTTCTGCCTCATATTTGTACCTATTTATTTCACTTATTTATTGTAGGGGTTAGGCGGCATCGCAGGTGTCCTAAAGAAATAGCCATTTTTTCGGATTATGACCTTTGGGAACTGTTTCCCAACGGTTCCTTATGAAAAATAAGTACCTTAAGGAACGGCAAAGTGAACCAAAAGATGCAAAAGAGTTCGAATTTCAAGTTCACCCCTCCAGTAAGGTGATAAGATAAGTCTACCGTCCACCAAAGCATACATAGGCTTAGTATTTATTAAGTACCTTTGTTTTGCGATCATTCTAAAACAGTGTCTCAAGTGTGGTAGACGAACTCCCAGGGATACAGGAAGTTTAATGGAGGTACACTTTGCACAGGAGTTTGTTGAGGATATTTGTTACACTATGCTTATCGTTATGGACTATTCATTTTTTGGCAAGGGGTACTCAGGGTTTACAAAAATCAAAGAGAGGTACAAATATGTCAAAAGTTTAGGAAACACTGTTTTAGGACTTCCATCATTGATTGTTGGATATATGAACGTCGATTGTTGATTGTGGAACATTCAAGAATGATCCATTTCTTTTTAACGTGCGATTAAAGTTCGTCCCAAATGTTTAAGACAATTAAAGCTGATGAACGTTTCTTTTAAAAAAGCCTCTACGTGCATATTAGAACTTAAGACCCACTCCTGGGCAAAGCTACAAATTATGGATGGACATTAAAATTTACTTCAATTATATGCTTGAAGAAGGCCAACGTTACTATCGTTTTTTCTAATTTATATCTTACATTTCAAAACCACACTGAATATTTTGGTTCAGAACCCTTAAGTAATCATTGAATTAAATCGCAAAACTATTATTGTATCTCAAAATAGAAAAAATAAAACTTTTTGGGCTGTATTTTCTTAAGCAATTTATTCTAATAACCCCTCACTATATAAAGCCTTATAAAGGGACAATGAAATCAATTACAGCTCTGGAAATTTCTCACGGAACGAGCTTAATATTTTATTAATTGAATGAACATATTACATTAACGACATACCTGTTCTTAAGAAGGAAAATCTTTGATGTAACCACAGTTTCCCAGCACGGATTTCAGCATCACCAT
Organism: Sisyra nigra; assembly: GCA_958496155.1. Classification (NCBI taxonomy): domain Eukaryota; kingdom Metazoa; phylum Arthropoda; class Insecta; order Neuroptera; family Sisyridae; genus Sisyra; species Sisyra nigra. Next base: position 2,679,296 of record OY292313.1, on the reverse strand, counting down.
ATCCAAACTTTTGTCCCTATTTCCACAATTTAAGTTGTAAAATACTCCAGATGTAATTTATTAAAAACAATTAACCAGGGTTCACACACTTTTGCTCACTTAAATCGACTTAAGTCTTGGAAAATTAGGGATAAATCAGGACGCCAATAAATGTCAAAGTTGATATACTGAGCTTCTACTGTTTTAAGCAACCGGCCATTTTGATTGACCGCGCAGACTCCGACCAAGCCGAAATTCAAATAATGTAAATTTTGGGTTTTGAAAAATACCTCAGAAAAACTAATAAAAACGCTGGAAAATTAATTTTCACAGTCTCATTAGTCTTTTAATTTATATTTCTTTAATTCAAAATAGCGTTTACGTGTTTAAATGGCGTTTTGAACAAATTTCCATCATGGATTTGAAAGACATATTTCAAACCACTCATTGAAGCAAATTTCATATAGTTATGGTACGTATTAAAAAAAAATAAATTTCTGTTTGTAAAATTTTTATTTGTTTATATTTCAATACAAATGCTTAAATATAAAATAATTTTTTGGGTTTTTTAAGCAAATTTTTTGAGAGGCATCAAAAAAAAATAAGAATAAAAAATATAAATTATATCAGTTATAACTCAATAACGGTACATTTTAGAAAAAAACGTGTTAATATCAAAAATAAATAAAATTAATTTCTCTACAAAAAAGGTCCATATCAATTTTTTCATATTAAGAAAGGTTTTAGAGATATCAATCAATGAAAATATGAACACCAAAGTTTGGCATCATTATTAGGTTGTAATCATAAAATATGAGATTATCGAAAAAATTTGTAATTATAAAAATTGAAGAAAATTTAATTTACTATAAAACGTTATATTAACAACTTTTTATAAGACTTCATACTTTAATCAGTATTGCAGTTGAAAATGAAAATAAATTACATTTTAAACATTTGTAGACTTGTATCTTGAAAATGGAACATTTTACAACAAATATGTTGATTATATTTTATCTAGTTAATTGAATTTTCTTTAATTTTGGTTATTACACATTTTTTAAGAATCTATTATTTTATGAGATATTAGGTAATAATGATGGTAAATCTGGACTTTCATTCAACTAAACTGATTTATAATCATAATTTTTTTTTTTTAATTATTCTCAGTTAACTCGTTTCAATAATTTTTCGGAAAAATATAGCTCTAAGTTCACGAGAACCATCAATTTTGAGTGCAAACATTTTTATTACACCCTACAACCCTTAAACTTTCATTTCAAACATTCACAAATTGCTTGGGGGCATCCGTTCATTTATAAAACTGAAACAACATTTCGAGCGTTAAGAACACCTAGTAGAATGCACCCTTAATATATACAAACTTTTGTTTAGTAACGGACAAAGACAAAAACAACACGTGCTATGAAAAGAAATGGAACATTTTTGAATGTTCCACAATTAAAAATCGACCTCGAATATTTCTCAACCAACAGTCTTCTAGAAACAAGAACTGCTTTTAAATTTGACAATGATTGAAACTGATAAGTGATTTCGGACTTTCTGAACACTGAATAGACATAAGTGTAAGCGGTTGAAAATTTTTATATTTAATATAAGCACCGTGTTTGTCAGTCAATCAAGGAACTGCATTATATATTATAAAGACTAATTATGCATATTAAGATTCATAAAGATTTGAAAATAATTGTCCTAACAATTATATTAAAATGAAGCATTCATTAAGTGTAATCAACAATATAATAATTATAATCAAAGTAATTAAAAAATGATTTTTTTCATTAACATCGTAAGTTCATTATCTATTCAAGTTCAATAATACAAAATAAGTATCAATTGTTGTCTACATATAAAGAACGAAAGAAGAGAAAGCGTCTCATCAAATAACGGAAAATAACACATCATGCATGTAAATGCCCGCTTAATTTAGGTATTGAGGTCAAAATGAATAATCACAGCAAGATTATTCAAAAATACCGGAAAAATTTAACCATTGGGAATTCCAATTACTTAAACATCTTAATAATTGCACATAATAAATAAAATTTATCAAAAATAATATACTCCTATAAATAATGTCGCATATCCCACGCACCTTGGAAAGTTGGTAGAGGAGCATCACAAAAATTGTTTTCATACAACTGTAAAATCATAACAACTTTCTCCATTTAGTTAACAAAAATCTCATTTGTAAGTAAGACAAACGCGAAATTCGACGATTTACTCCCAATAATGTACAAAACATTGTTTGTTTTAACTGTATTTTCGGTGTTTACGTTGAACGTTTTTGGAAATTTTCAAAATTTTTCAATTGGAGAAAATGATTCGGAGGGAGTCTTTGGACCGTTGTTAGAACAATGGGCTCTTCGTCCTAATAATAATAGGTGTGTTTCATTTTTTTTTTTTAAAATATCGATTGTTTAAAATTTAATTGTAAATAGGGAGCAACGAGTTATGCAGCTTCCACCAACCGAGGGAGGGTTTGTAGCTTCTCGAGTCGTTGTGAACGAAACACGACCTCCAGGGAAAATTGTTACAAAACCTTCTTCAACAGATCATTCCAATCATTACAATCAAGCACCATCTCGAGAAGTCAGTGAAACCGATTTATATTTGTTGGGGGCCATTGAAAAATTAGTGTTCAAAGTAGATCTAATGGAGAAACGAATACGAAAGTTGGAGGAAGTTTTATCAACAGTGGTTGCAGGAGGCAAAATTGATACAAGTGAGTCTCTTTTAAACGATAAAAGTTGGATATAAATATTTCGATTGTAGTTCCTTGTCCGGAAAGTTTCGTTCGAATTGGTGAAGGATGTTATTATATTAGTGAACGGCAATTTGATTGGCAGGTCGCTAGTAAATGGTGTCGTCGATTGGGAGCACCTCTTACAGAATTTGAAACAGATCTTGAAAAACGAAATGTCGTTGATTATCTCCGTTCTAATTTGCTTTATCAAGGTATAAAAAAGAAAATTTCTTCACAAATTAAGTTGAACTATAATTTTGATTGACGTTTAAATGATTTGTTCATAGGTAACAGCTTCTGGACAGGAGGCTTAAATCCTGGCTTGTTATGGATCTGGAGCGGATCAGCAAAGCCTGTCATCACCACAAGCAATGGCAATTCCAGTGATATCCGAGGAATGGGGCGCTGTCTAGGACTATCATATGAAGCAATGTATAAAATTCACATGTACCGAGGCCAGGATTGTGCAACCAAACAATATTTCATCTGTGAACAACCCGATTTTTCATCTGAAAATGCAATAGCCCGTATTCGAAGACAACTAATTCATTAAAAATCTTATAATATTATTTATTTGACAAAATATCTCAAGTTGATACAACTTATATAAAGAAATATAATTTAATATAACGAAGCCATTTTTCTCACTTTAGTTAAATCTCTATTAACCATTACAAGTGTTTCCTTAATTTTTCCTGTGCTTGCTTCATCTTCACAATTTAATTGGTATTCTTTCTCCAAAGCTAAAAATTTTTTTTCTTTAAAATAAGTTTCAAATAATTTACTTGTAATAAAATACCTAAAACGTATTGTTCAATAGCATCCATCCGGGAATCAACCATTTTTTGGTAGTAGCTAATATTGTCGATTAAATTCTCCCGACATTCAGCTGATTCAATTTTATCCTCTGGTTCCGGAATGCAAGGATTGCACGAGACAAGATGAGCCCCTGAATCTATAAAAAGATTACATTTTTATTTGTTTTAACCATTTTCATGGTGTCCAGTACTTCAAAAGTTTCAATTTTACAAAAAGTAAATTCCCTGACTTTTTTGAATAAGTTCGACAGTTATATTTCTTATAAGAATGTAAAATTTTTAAATTTGTTCCAGATTAAAATAAAATCATCACCTGTACGGTACAAGTTATATGTAATACAAAAAATATGCGCAACATTAAAACAATTGTTATAATTTTATATCATGAATCGTACAAGGCACGATTTAATTTTCACCTGGAACACATTTCTCATAATATTGTTTGTTTTTTATAAAAATTTCCTAATTTAAATCTCTTAATTTTTTATACAAATTCCGTAATCACTGGACACCATTTGAAAACATTTTTCTTACTGTCGATGGTTTTTTGTATTTTTTCAATATCACTTTGTGTAAGAGTTAAATTCAACGCCGTTGTCGGTGAGCTTAACAAGTCGCTGGCCAGGGCTTCACTTGCCAATGCCTGGCTGATCATTTCACCATCGGAAACCTCTCCCGACATCACTTCACCGTCTATCCATGCCTTGGTTTCAGTTTTTCCATCCGATTCTTTTGCAGGCTCCACGGTGGTCGACATGGATGGTGTGGTTAAAAACTCTTGTGGCGTGTTTAGAATTTCGGTCGGTTTTTCATTGGTTTCATCGCCTTGTAAAATGTTTAACAATTCTTGTTCACTTTGTGGGGGGTGTTGTTCTGGTTTGGGCATTTCAGTCGTTAGCTTGAACTCGTTATCTTCCGATTCATCAGAATGTAAAAGTTTATTCAATGATGATTCAATGTCGGTGTTAGTTTGCGGTGCAAGCGCAAGGGAGTCGACTGTAGGTTCGACTGGTTTTGAAGGATAATTTTCCAGAATTTCTTTGATGTTATTGTCAATCGGAGTTTTCGGCCAAGGTTTTGACCACAAGTAGAATTTTGGATGATCTTTATTTCTAGAGAAAAAAAAAATAAATAAATAATTATATACTAGTTGATACCCGCTCGCTTTGCTGAGAGTATCTAAATTTAATTGACTAATAGATTCCCTACCTTCATAGCGAAATATACAAATTAACGACAGAAAAAAATTATAGTTACTTCCAGACTTTAGATTCAAAGTAAGTTCATCAAAATCCTTAAAACTGCTTTTCTAGGAAGAGATATTAACTATTTTACAGGCTCATTACGATGTTAAGTATAAAAATTTCCTTTAGACTTGAAAATCTTTCGTTCCAAATGTCATTTAAAACCGTTCAGCAATTTTAATAGAAAAGATTAGGAGATATTTTACAGGAACCGTACCTTTTTTAGAATAAATGGTATTCAATATGTTAAGATCTGAGATCTCTTTAACAAAACTTCATTAACATTCGTTTAAAATTATTTAAAAATTTAAGACATTATTTTAATACGTTTATTTCTAATTAATATCTTCGACAATAAACAATGAAAAAATTCAAATATTTTATAAAATTTCATTGTTAATTTTATCGAGTGTTAAATTGAAATTCATATTTATTATCCACTAAAAATTGTTATTTTTTTAAAATTTAAACTTTGTAGAGATTTCTTCCGTTACTGTGTAAAATTGGTCAGGCTTTCTTGAAGAGTATGCGTTAAACATGCTATTTATGCTATTTCACGAACTTGAACAAAACTTCTTTTAAATACACGGTTCCTGTAGGATTCAATTGTTATGCTATCCTATGGGAAACGTCGCTTATTCTGGCATAAGAAGTAATCTGTATTATTATCTACCCCGTTAATAACCACATTTAAAAGTATGTCAATCTTTTGCTCTGTGAAAAACAAAAACATAACATGTCACGTGTTTCACCGTGTGACTGTTGGTTATGACATGTATAGCGGGTTGCAGGTACATGAAATACACCGCTTACATTAAAAAATGCTGTTTTCTAGCGGTCGCGGGTAAATTACTGAGGCGAAATATAGATAAAAACCATTCTGGAAGCGGATTGTATAATGTATCAAAATTTGAAATCAATCGGTGTAGAATTTTTCGAGATTTTGTCATAAATAAGGACCAACATAACTTCTTTATATACATAAGAGGAGATAGCTATAAAACGGCCACTACGTACGACGTACAAAATCTGGTCGCTCTGCCAGCGCTTTTTAAATCTCTGATATCTTTTAAGATGCTGTAAAGAGCCATTTTTATCTTCATGAAATGCACAACGTATCTAATGTATTTAATTTGATAAGGAATAATACTGTATTGTGTAAAATAGCTTAGTAAATAACCAATAATTTTGTTGTAATACGTAAAAAATTAAAATGGTTCTTCTGGGTTATCCATAGATGGACCTATACCGTTGCCGTCTTTTTAAGATACAAAATTTCGACGTATATTAGCTTGATCTATCTCGCAAACTTTAACCAGCGTTAGCAATATAAGGCACCACCTAATTTTCATTTACCTTGTTTGGTCTTCTTAAAATTCATATCCCTATAGCCAAGTTATTGTTTAAAATAAAAAAAAATCAACGTTACAACCGTAATTTCTAACCGAGTTTTATGCTGTATATCCAAAAGTAGTTGGCCATGTTTTCAGGTAGGTTATTTATTTAATTTATACTGCGTATTATTGTGTTTTGTGTTTATTATCTATTTTAATTTACCTATTTGACTTTTAGATAATCTATACATATCTATACTAATATATAAAATTGAAGAGTTTGTTTGTTTGTTTGTTTGTTTGTTTGATTGGTTGAACGGGCTAATCTCAGGAACTACTGGTTCGAATTGAAAAATTCTTTTAATGTTGGATAGCCTAATTATTGGGGAAGGCTTTAGGCTATATAACATCACGCTACGACCAATAGGAACAGAGTATCGATGGAAAATGTTGCAAAAAACAGGGAAATTTTTTCCTTTTGAGAGCGTTCGTGGCCTGCCCTGCGTAAACGATTAAAGTTACGCAAAAATCATGCATGAGCAAAATTGTTCCTCTTAAAAAGTTCTACAAAAAAGTCAGCGACGACATATGTCTATCTTTTACGGTTAGCCCGTTATAACCTTTTTAATGGTTGTTAAGGTTGTTTCAAAAATAATTCATTATTTCCGAAATTGTTTTTAGAAAGATATTATTAATTCTTACCCAAATACATATGGTTTTTAATAAAATTTGGTATGATGATAAATGACAATCTGAGTCATAAAAAAGAATACTTTTTATAACGGGAAAATGTCTAATTTATCCGGGAAATTGAAAAACGGTTTGGAGAAAAAATTATGCATAAACTCTATTTTTAGTTGAAAATGGATTTTGGTGATATTTAAGTATGATAAATATGCGAATCATTATCTAGAACACGTTTTATTTCGGAAAAATTTCTCATTTCATCGGGAAAATAGAAAAACTGGTTTAAAGAAAAATCATGCTTAAACTAAACATTTTTATCTGAGTACAATATATTTATAGTAATAACTCATAAGGTCCTCAAGGCAAAATCATAATTTTTCTTTTCATACAGTCCAATTTTTATCCAGGAAAAATGTATGTTCCCGTAGGATAGATACGTTTTTGTTTTTCACAGAACAAAAGAATACCATAATTTCTTGCAATATGGTGGTTGAAGAGACAGTGAATGATATGGGCTACTTTTTATGTTAGAATATTGTACGGTTCCCGTAGGATAGGATAAAAATAGAATCCTTCAGGAACTGAGTATTTCAAAGAAGTTTTCTAAAAGTTTATGAATAAGAGTTTTAACGAATTTTCCTCAGGAAAGCTTGATCTCTTTTTTATCCAGGAAAAATCTTCTACTCCCGTGGGATAGATATGTTTTTGTTTTTCACAGAGTAAAAGATAGACATGATTTTTTGCAATATGATAGTTGAGGGATCAGATAATAATATAGATTATTTCGTATGCCAGAATAATGCACGGTGCTCAAAGGATAGCATGATAATTGTCTCCTGCGGGAACCGTGTGTTAAAAAAAAGGTCGTGAAATAGATCTTTAAAGTTCGTGAAATAGCGTTTTAACACATTTTCTCTTTAGGATTAAAATAAAAATTACTATTTTCACTTGAAGATATGATTTTTTATTTAACATCCGAAAAATAATGAAAAATTTTGAAACGTTGAAATTTCTTTCATTGTTAATTTTCGAATACAAATTTAGAATTTAGCGTGTTAAATTACATTTAAAAAATCAACAATTAAAATTTCAACTTTTCTTTTTAAAACTCCCCACTCTTTAAAATATGTTAGGCCTTCTAAGTGAGTGCTTGCGCTTTTCCTTCTCAATATTTGTGTCCATCTAACTTTTTTTCAGGAGGCAGTACTGAGCTGATTCATAGATCATTAGACATTCAGGCATTCAGCTCCTTGCAATATATTATATCAGATACAGAAGTACAAGTTTAAAATATATTATTTGTTACAACGGTTACAGGCGTTGCAATAATCAAATAACATTTAAATTTTTTTTACGTTACTCTTTGTTTAAGTTTCATATATTCTTTTTCCTTCATTATATTTTAAGTTTACATGCGTAAATTTTATCAATAAAACACCCCAGTAGTGTTATGCAGCGTTCCTTTATTATTCCCGTTTCCGTGACATTTTCTACTATAGTTCCACTCTTACTGATCATAGTGTGATGTACGGTGTACCTAAGATAGCTCATGTTATACTGTTAAAGTAGAAAAAAAATCTTCAACTTAATCAATAAATATTGCCCATTACAGACATACAATGTTTTTCTTGGTTTCGTCCGCGTGGTTTTAAATTAGCATTATAGGTACCAAATTTTATCTCTTCAATGGTTCTTAAGTGATTTGTGGATAAAACAAAGCAAGTTTTAACTCCTTTAGAATTGTGCCATAAGTTCCCCACTCTTAACCATCTCCCACCCTTATGTGACGCAGACGGAGTTGCGTGGGTCAGCTAGTATATAAATATAAGCGAAAAACGATCACTGACTTATCACGAGATCTCTGAAACTATAGGTCCGATCGACTTGAAATTCAACATAGTTACTCCTCTTACCATGTAGACGCGTACTAAAAACGGATTTTACTCAAATCCTATCCAAAATAAAATTTTCATCTACCCATCTTTACAAATTTTACCAAATTCATCTCACTGCAGATTTGACACTAAGCAAATGTTGTCATGGTAACCGTAGCTATTATTTTATTTATTTTATTGTAACTTCTTGAAAACTAATATAAAATTTTATTCGATAATTGATTTGATTTTCACAATTTGCTTTAACACTTTTGATTTTCATAAAGTATATAATTCATTATCTTTAATATTTTCAAATATAATACTTTTGAAATATGACTGAACTGCAAATTGTGAGATTTCTAAGGAGGTAAAAATACGAAGATATTTATTATTCAGGAAAATTTTCAATTTTTGAGGAATAACTACTATCTTTTTATGTCAACATAACTGTAATGACTTTTTTATATTTTTCTATGACGGTTTCTATCAATTAATCAGTCCAATTTAGCTATGTCCAGCGAAGCGGGCGGGGATCAGCTAGTCTTATGATAATAGTTATTTTTTTCGACTAAATAAATCCTACCTGAAAACATGGCCAACTACCTTTGGATATACAGCATAAAACTCGGTTATAAATTACGGATGTAACGTTGAATTTTCTTATTTTAAACGATAACTCGAAAACCCTTACACTTGGCTATAGGAATATGAATTATGAAAATGTGGGGAATTTTAAGAAGAACCAAACAAGGTTAATAAAATTAGTTGATGCCATTTATAAAAATTGATATTTTGCATAACTGAGCAAGTGTTACTTTACGATGCACTTTGAGATACTTAGTAACAACAACTGATTATTTTTGATAATCTCGAGTGTAACTGCATCTTTGAGCTCTCAAACAAGCCTCTGTCGAGCTTTCTACACAATTTAATGTGAGAGTAACGGACCTTTTACAAGACGTCCGTTTGTTGCAAAATTTTCTATAAAAGTCTTTATTCTCGAAAACCTTAAGGATTAAATTAGGTCTTGTTATTTTGAAAGATGCTCAGAATTATTAATTTAATCGAGATATGTAAAAAGAAATAGGGCATGCTATTTGAAATAACGATCTTAGTATCGACTTACGGTATAACCGGAAGTGTCCGAAAATTAAAAATATTTTAGGAAGGTAGCTCCAATCCTGGTAGACTTTAATCCCAATTTTTAGATTTCTATTATTTCAGGTTCTTAGGAAACTTCTAATGGCCGGTCAAGCTGGGACACCCTGTATAGTAAAGGGGGTATTATAATCTGGTCGAATTTGAGTTTTCACTGGAAACACAAATTTTGAGGTCCCCTGAATTCAAAAAAGGTGGTTTTTTGAAACATTTCTGTGTGTGACTGCGATATTGTATCGGAAGCTCTATCCGAATTTCACCAAACTTAAAATTTGGCCTCCATATTATAGCTAATTGTGCCGCGAAGTTTTTGGTTGCAATCGGTTAACCAAAAGCTGCACTTTATTCTAGAAGTTTTTTCAATTTTCTTCGAAAACGGCTCCAATGATTTTCTTTAAACTAGCTACAGTTCTGAGACTCATCAATGTCTATAACTTTTAATTGAAACTTTTTCCTGGGGAAAATTCAAATCAGGAAGGTTCTGAAGGGTTGGATATACATAGAGGCTTGTCATGTATATTTTTTTTGGTTTGTACCAAATTTCATGAATTTTTTTTGTTAAAGATAAAAACTCGGTTATTGGAATTTTTCACATAAATTTTGAGGTTATGTGAAAAAAGTGTTCGCACCAAAGTTGTAGATCTTCTTATTATCTACAAGTTTGTTATTTAAAATTTTTTCCATAGGACTTGTAGTTTTGTCGAAATACGAGATAAACCGTTTCTACCTCTACCCCCCCCCTTTCCACTTCCCGACCACAGATCGACCGTAATTTATTTTTCCTTATATTCTCTTCTTTTTCTAATAGGTTTCATCCTACTATTATTTTTTTTTGGGTTCAAAAATTATCGACTTTGGTCTACGAAAAACAATGCATAATACTTGCAAGACAGTTTTTAACAGGAAATTTTTTTTCATTGGTTCTTATAAATTATCGTGATATTTACATTATCCGGAGAATTTTTATAGTAATATTTAGACACTTTTTAAAATGTCTGGGCATTTTATAATACCTAATTTACATTTCCTACGACACATTTTAATTTTAACTCGTTTGAATATCATGAAGTGAATAAAATATCAACTATAAGATTCCATCCAAATAACAGACAGGTGAACTAAATATAAAAGTGGCAAGAAGAAAATACTCACTCAGCAATTTTTAGCTTGACTCTCAAACTGTGTAATACTGACGAAAGCTCCCTTAAATTTCCACTCAACTCATGAGATATTCGTAGATTTTCAAATCGATTGTACAAAACTTTTTCATCTTTCGCGTGGAATTTCGTTGACGGAAGTATACCGTGCTTCAACCAATCTTGATCATGAACATATTTCTTCGACGCCCTCATTCTCAAAGGATTCTGACAAATATAACAGATATACTTTTCAGGTACTTGATCCTCACGCTCAATGTTATTACAATAAGCGTGTTGCCAGCACAGACAAAGTTCACACTGAATCATCAGACCGTCTTCTTCCATAAAACCACACGTACAATTTATAATTTCTTCTTGTTTCATGGTAACAATTTTGATCATTTCCCCGTTTTCGGTAATTATGTTTTGGGAGTTATTCGATTGCGACGTGCTCTGGTCGTAGATTTGAGGAGAATAATCATTGAACTCAACCGATTTCTTCTTTCGTGATGGAAGATAATCTGGAGATTTACTATCTGAATCTCTTATGTCAGTGTAATAATCGTAGTCGTGTTTAGTATAACGTCGACGTTTATGCGAATCGCTATAATCACTGTTATTTCGACGTCGATTCGTTTTTAGTTGTCGACTAAAAGATTTCAATGGTGTCGAAGATTTTGGTATGTCACTAGTAGACGTGAGACTATCGTTAGTTGAAGATTTTTGTTCATCAATTGAGGTTCTAACAACCGGAAGTAAGGTTTTAATGCTTCCAGGTGGTTTAACGTCGTCCTTTTTAATAAAATCTGGGAATTTTGTCGGCTTCGCTTCCGGAGATTTGATCTCTTTCTTTACATCTGATGTAAAGTTGACGCGTTTCGAGTCAGTTTTCGGTGTCGATATTTTCACTAATTTCGATTCCATTTTTAATATTTCCTGACTTTTGGGCGTTTTCGTTTCGCTTGTTAAGATTTTCACGATTTCTGAGTCTTTTTTGGTTTTGGGACTCGGCACGGATTCTTCGTTTGATTTGAGTTCAGCGCTTTTGGCGGTGTCAGTTTTCGATGTTGGCGTTCGTGTCGTTTTGATTTCGGTTTTTTTGTCAGATGTGGGTGTCAGGAGGCATTGATTCAATCGGGTTTTTGGTAGGAAATCCTCGATTGCATCACCGACTGTACGGGCATATGCTAAATCAGCAACGTTTGGCGTCGACCCGACCAACTTGGAAAATTGGGGGTGGTAATGTTTCACGTGCATTTGCGCAAGATTTTCTTTTCGGAAATTCTTGGCACATCCTTCAATCGGACATTGATAGACTCCATTTTCAAATATGATTTTCATTGGAGTAGGCTCAGCTGAAATTTAAATGAAAAATTAGAAATTTTTTTTTGGGATTAAAAGAAAACCTTACGTTCAGGAGCTGGTTTAGTTTCTGTCTTCTTTTCCACCGTTTCTTCTTGTTTGGGAGTCTCACTTTTTGGTGTTCCTGATTTTATTTTTGGTGTACCCGATTGCCTACTTGTGCTACTTGATCCTCGGCTAGTACTTGGTTTAGGAGTCACACTCTTCCTAGGTGGCGTCGAGCTTTTCTCAAATAAACCCAAAGCTCGAGCCTTTTTTAAATGTAGACTAAAGTCGAATAAATCTATGCTCAAATTTAATTTTTCTTTTTCGATATACGTTTGTAGATCACTTTTTGATCGGAATTTCTTTCCTTCAGGACTACGAAAAAAAATTTATAAGTTATACATTATTAAGCACGTTTAGGTTCTTACCTTATAATAATCGAATCCCATTTTCCGGCTGATGTTCCTTGAGATCGACAAACAAAATGTTTTTTCCAACCTTCAGGAAGTTTGGGATCGTTCACAATGACAGATTTTCTTGAATCTAAAACACTAGGAACGCCAACAGGTGTTCCATTGGTCCAACGACAAATCCAATCTCCTGAAATTGGACTGACACGTCCTGATTCTGCTTGAGACGGTTGTCTTTTGGGTGATTCTACAAAAAAAAAATTATTTAGTATAGTATTAGACCAGTACCGATATTTTTTGAACTCAAAAAAAAATTATAGTAGGCTGAAAGCCATTAGAAAAGAAAGAGAATATAACAAAAATAAAATAAATTACGGGCGATCTGAGGTGGGGAAATGGACAAGGGGGATGTTTTTAAGGGTAGAAACAGTTTATCTCGATTTCCGACAAAACTACAAGTCCTATGTAAAAAAAGTTAAATGACAAAGTTGTAGGTAATAAGAAAATCTACAACTTTTGTGCTAACAATATTTTTACATAACCTTAAAATTCATGTGAAAAATTCCAATAAACAAGTGTTTGGTTTTTTATTTTTATCTTTAAAAAAAAATATTTTTTTTTTCATGGAATTTGGTAGAAACTTACCTTTTAATGTCCCAAAGACACCGTCATTTTTTTGATTTAAAATATTAATTTTTTCACCTTATTTTGACTTAATGTTGAAAAAACACCCTAATTTTCAATCGAAATTTCTCACGTCAAAATATCTAATTTTTTTTAAAAGGCGGTGGGTTTTTTGTTCGTTGAAATCTCTACTTTCTGATGGTGCAAAAAATAACGTTCAACTTGCGCTTTCGAGTCGGTCTCTCTTGTTTTGATCCTTCGACAGGAGCAGCAAAAGCCCACCGACTTATTTAAAAAAATAAATATTTTGACGTGAGAATTTTTGATTAAAAATTAGGGTGTTTTTTAAACATTTAGTCAAAATAAGGTGAAAAAATAAATATTTTAAATCAAAAAAAATTACAGACTGTTTGGAACATTAAGAGGTAAATTTCATGACAATTTTTTTTTTTTTTGTAAAAGTTAAAAATAAAAAACCAAAAACTTGGTTATTGGAATTTTTCACATACATTTTGAGGTTATATGAAAAAAATGTTAGTGGAAAAGTTGTAGATATTCTTATTACCTACAACTTTGCAATTTAACTTTTTTCCATAGGACTTGTAGTTTTGTCGGAAATCGAGATAAACCGTTTCTATCCTTCAACCCCTCCCCTTTTTCACTACCCCACCTCAGATCGCCCGTAATTTATTTTTCCTTTCATTGTTGTTATATTCTCTTTCTTTTCTAATGGGTTTCATCCACTATTATTTTTTTCACTTTTTACCATTTCCAAAGGCTTAGCTCTGGTCTATATAGCTTCATATGGTTTAAAAAGTTCCTTTTTCTTTGAGATCACCCATAAACCAAATAAATATATGCTCAGCAAAGCGGGCAAGTAATAATTAATGTAATGAAAAAAAAATGAACTTACGACTTGAACTTTGATCTTTGTCACTTTCTTTTTTCACTTGTGGTTCATTGGACTTTTCTTTGGTGGGTGGTTTCGGCTCGGCCTCTTCTTCAGATTTGGGACGCTTCTTATTGAATAACTCGGCTACGTTCAACTTGCGCTTTCGAGCCCGTCTGTCTTGTTTCGATCCTTCGACAGGAGCAAATAGGGGCGTCGGAAGATTGGTGGGTATTTTAGCCGAACAAACCGTTTTCTTTTTGTACGGTTGAGCCTTGGAAATTTTAGAGGCTTTCAACACGATCTGAATGTTGTCCTCAAACAAGACCTCATAGTTTTCTATAAAAATAAAATCGACTTAGGTTTTTTGTCGAGGCCTTACATTGGATACAATTTTGGTTGTATTGAAATAATTTTCGTTAACATCTATCTATCTTCCAGGGGTTCCAAATGCTCAACTAAACTACCAGCGCCACCTAAAGGTACTAAAACACGCGACACACATGGTCACTTTTTTTTAGTCTTTCTCGCATTTAAGTGGCAGGGGGCTGGTGAAGACATTGAATACCAAATCCCTGCTAATTAACACTAACATACCTGAATCGATTGCTTGTATAATTGTTGCAGGAAATTTAATTGAATTCCTCCATGTCGCCATTACTTTTTCACCAGGTTCAAATAGCGTTCGTTCGACGAGTTGCCGTAGACGTTTACTATCCATTGGAATCCACTCGCTGGATTTTCCAGTGGATTCATCGAACTCGATAAACACTTCATTTTCCGTATAGTCAACTTCACTGATTTTAGCCGGAAGCCAAGCACCGCTAAAATCTGTCACTTCGACTTTAGAACCCAATGTAAACTCGGTGACCGGAATAAAATCTTCGTTAAACGACGAATCTTTCAAGTCACTCTGTTCCAAGTCTTCTTCCTTTACGGTTCCCTCGTCTTCATCAGCACTGGGTGGTTCAATTTTAATTTTTTCAAGTTTCACCCGAACATCAACTTTAGCGTCTTTGTCCGGCCGCGATCTACTCGACCGTTTTTCCGCCGGAGCTTTGGTCGTTTTGCGAGGTTTCATCGTCTCGACCTCTTCGTTGCTTTCTGTGTCTTTAGGCTCGGTGTCTGATTCGGATTCGATTTCTTTTTTTATTTCTACTTGCCCACCAGATTTCGATTTGCTGGTCGTTTTTGTGTCACTGGGGTCGGTCCATGGAAACATAGAAGGAAGCACACCTTGTTTTAGCATATATTTAGTTCCCTTGAACGTGCAGAAGTCGTTTCGACGGAAATGTCGCGAGCATACGTAGATTATTTTGTTTAACTGATTGTTCTCGAGCTGTATTTTACATAGGCTCAGCCATTTGGGACGAATGTCGCCGTGAAATGGCACCTTATGAAATGTCACGCCTAGATCTTCGGGTCGTCGGGAGTCTGATAAACAGTCTTTAACGCGGCATTTTCGACCCATGCTATTAATAATTTTTACATATTTTAGGTTAGAATTATTTACGTGATGAAATATTTATTTTAACTACGTATTTCACAATACTACCTGTGTATTTTTTTTTTCAAGTAAATTTAATTAAAAAATAACAAATTATTTACAACATTTTAGAAAATTTACACAATTTTACGTAATTTTACGGTTTTTTAAAATGACGTAAACAACGCTTTTATTTTTCTGTATAGATTTGTATAGATTTGTGAGGGTATGAGTGGAAGTGATATAAGGCTATATGAAGTAATATTGATAAGACTGAGAAATAAGATCGACAAAGAGAGTCATCTACAATTGCTCCATCTACTGGAAAACGTTGAGAAACATTAAATCAAATATGGCTAACAAGCATTAACAAGTGTTAGATGTGTTTGAAAATTTAAGCGTCCTTAAATTAAATGTACTTAATTTGAATATTTACAAAACAATTATTTTAAATTGCATAAAAAGTATAGTAAGTTATAGTTTAGACCTTAGTTACACTCAGTAAATGTTGTCAAAGATGAAAAGTTCAAGATTCAAAAGTTGTATGAAAAAATAAAAATTCATCGTAGAGACTTGAAGCGTTTTGATGTTGAATAGAAGAAAATGCCACAAGAAATTCATCCTGTTTCGATCTTATCCTTACATCCCGCCAAATCCTAGTTCCAGTAGGAAAACCAAGGTATGTTTTCTATGCTTCCCATTTTATTTTTGTTGTTATGAGTACTGATGGGTATCAAACGAATGCCCTAAATACCATTGTAAGTACCAAAGGTATACTAAAGCATATACGGCATATACTAAGGGAACAGAAAATCTGATTAAATCTATTAAATTGTTTTTAATTTACTCTGAATCAATTTATTAAGAATCGATATCCGTTCCGACCATTCGTAGTATAAGCATTGATTCCATGATAAAATGGTCATAGGGGTCACAATTTAGACTCAAAATAAGAACGTAAACTTATGGAAAATAACTATTCGCTAAATATCCATTATTTTTACTTAAATACTTGTACGTAGTAATATAATACTACATAGTATAATCAATGATAGTATATACCATAAGTAGGTAGTTATTCTTCAATTGCAAACAGTTTGAAAACAAATTTTTACTTACAACTAGGCGCTTCCATGATTTGAATAAGGTATTATTTTTAACATGAACGACTAATTCAAAATTTTTTTTCACTCATTTGTACACCAAAAAGATTACTTAAATCATTCATGGTATAATTTCACATTAAGGTGAATTTCAATATCAAAACCCGACTTCCAACTTTCTTGATTTTTTTCTGAATTTAGTAAAATAATAAGTCAATAGGTCTACATTCCTAACATTTAGTTTCTTTTCAATAACTAGCCCGAGTGAAAAGTAGTTTCGTTCAAATATTACCGAAAGTATTTTAAAATTCAACAATCCTTTTTTCGGTTGGTATGTTATTATTACCGTATTTAATTACAATTTTGAATAATCGAATATCTACCATTCAAAAAAATCACTTATCCTTAAAAATGCTTGATTGATTTTCTGAGTGAATAATTTTTTAAGATTTAAAGCAAAAGAAAACTTTTTCGACCAGTTAAATTTGTTGTAGTATATGCAATTTGCACGACAGATGTGTAACATTGATTGTATACACTACGCATGGGGTATTTCAAAAAAAGAAAAATGTGCTTTTTCGATGCATATTTTTTAAAAATGTTTCTAGAAATATGTGTAAATAAATGCGTATTAAATAGCAAGAAAGAATTGTAGATAATTTTTCAGTAATTTCCTTAGTGGAAGTATTCGATGTACAACTTTGCTCCCACCGTTTATCTATGCACGGCGTTAGCGACAAGTACCTACTCGTAGGTGTCGAACAAAAAACTTATAGCCGGCTTGCAATACTCTTCAAAACCTTGTAAACATAACTTGAAAGCCCCAATAGTTAGTTTGTGTTTTCATTATATAATTTTTGCCGATTAAAATGGTCAGTTTATGAGCCAAATTCTCGTCATTTGCGAGAGGTGTTGATATTAAAAAAATCTGCGGCTGAGGCCCACCGAATGTTCTCAGAAGCTTATAGCAAAGTTCTGTACCTAATACTTCAGATTTAACAGAAATAGTCTCGATTTTCAAGAGGATTTACATAATTACAATAATTAACTCCGTTTATTACTAAACATGAGATTATATGTTAAGTAGTAAAAATGCTATTAAAAAAGCAAAATTTTAGCATTTTTATTTCGAAAATAAATCTTATGAAAAATAGAAATTCAAGTCACGTTTTTAATGTTAACGTTTTATGATTTTTATTTATCTAAAAGGCCAAAAAAAAAATTTTCAACCTAATTATATCACTTTCAAACATTAATCGAATAATTATTTATACTTATAAATAAAAATAGCTTATAAAATTATTTTTTTTTCTATAAAAATTCAATTAAGTTATAATCTACAAAATCATTACAGACAGTATTTAGTCCAAATATTTTGCCAGAAAAGCATTGCGTCTTTAAAAGGTCCATTCGATACTTGAATAGTTTTTCCAATATCGATGTAGTCGATGTTGTCTAATGTTCTTGATTTTTGGAGTGGCCACGTTTTATTTTCGAGTAACGGGTCTGGATTAGGAGTAGGATTTCTGAAATATGAAAATAATTAGTTTAAAACGAAGAACCAAAAGACAGATGGTATACCCAAATTTTGCGAAATTTGTTAACAATTTTGTGAATTGGTTGGTTATTTTCATCGAGTCAGCATTGTGTGAGATACTATCCATATTCCAGAGGTAGGGAATTTCACCTGCGTGAGGAACTCCTAAAATTTGAAAAAAACTCCTTGTAAAAGAATCAAAACTACTTGATTAAAAATTTGTCATCGATGGTTACTGGATGGTTTAAAAAACCAAATACTTTTCAATTGTTAGTTATAAAAATTTACCAGTTTCATCGCCGACAGAAAATTTAAATGGTGCCGTTTCGTTTTCGAAACTAAACACGTAGAAGTAGACGGGGGAATTTTTCGAATGTCCCAATGCTGTCACACCAGCTGGATAGATAAAGTTTTGATCTGAAACCAACTAATTTCAAAAATTTAAACCCTAGAAAATTTAATTTTTTTTCGAGACTTACATCAATTGACGCAGCTTCTGGAATGACAAGGCTTCTGGGAAAATAATACTGCTTCACTTCCTTTTGTAAGCTTTTCATTTGAGCTTTGTTAAGTGTCGCATAGCAGTTGGTCGGCATTAAAAGATTCAAATAGGTGGTCACAAAAGTGCGAACCAGAATTGAATGAGCCACTAAAAGTTTCGTTTATAACCACTGTGGAGTTTTGTGGAATTTTCAGTCTTACCCATATCAGCGGCCAGACCTTCTCGGGAGTTTATCCCCATCAAATATGGCACCAGGTTCATTTCATTTTTCTCGATGATTTCAAGAGGATTTCGGGTTATTACAGCTCCATCGTGTTTGGGTTCCACGCACGGAGCATAGACTAAATGATTTAACGTATTGATATCAGCCTGAAAAATTAAAAAAAAAAAAAAATCAAAATAATTTTGGTTGTGATCTAAATTACAAACCAGAGGTATCGAACTGAAGGCTGTTTCCTGAATTTTTTTTGAGCTTAATTTTTGTAAATCACTAACGAGCTTTGTTGTGTTTGAGATGTCCTTGTGTAAATTCTTGCCGATTTCTTCAAGAATCCGTTTTGGTTGGTAGTTGAAAGCCCATGGTGCCAGGGCAGAACCACTTTCGGATATTGCATTTCGGAATAAACCTTTTATAGATTAAATCAAGGCAATCAGAAAATTCTTAATTGTAATAAAAATCGTGTTAACCTTTTGTCAAGGGCGAAAGAACCAAATAATGAACCGAGGCAGCACCTGCACTTTCTCCAAAAATGGTAATTTTATCCGGATCGCCTCCAAACGCATTGATATTCTTATGAACCCATTTTAAAGCTAAAATTTGATCTTTCAATCCGGCATTTCCCGGAAGCTCTGTGGTTTGATCACTCAAAAAACCTAAAAGTATCAAATTTGAGTTTTATTTCCTTATTTTGGTTTGGTGAATTAAAACCAAAAGCTCCTAAACGATAGTTTATAGTAACTACAATAACGTCGTGTTGGAGTAAAAAATCAGGTCCGTACACTTCCATTTTGGATGAACCACCAACGAAAGCTCCACCATGTATCCAAAACATCACCGGTTTCAGCTCTGTTTGATCGTTGGGAAGCTTCAAAATTAGAGAGAAAATGGAAATTAAGACTTGTAGATATTTTTAATTTTAATTGTTACCTGTGGAGTATAAATGTTGAGATACAGACAATCTTCGCTTCCGTTAATAACGAAATTTTTTTGTTGAATGCACTGACTTTCTTGATTGAATGCTTCTAGAATTCCGGCCCAATTATTTGTAGGAACTGGGTCCTAAATTTTAAAATTTAGTTTTGTTATAAGCTATGCGTACAATTGGAGCTACACATTTTTCCGTAGGGGGGCCTAAAAGTATCGGGAATTGGGTTGTGATGGAGAAAAAGAGTTGGAAAATTCATTGTTACCTAGGTGATTATCATGGAGTTCAATTCAGAGACTTTTATCCAAAATATCAGGAAAAAAAGGGAAGATCTTTGGCGTACAGGCGACTGGTTCTTCCACTATGAAAACACGCAGGCCTTCACTTTAAAGCAATTTTTGACAAAAAACGGCATGACACCAATCATACCCCCCCCCCAGTCTCCAAATCTAGCACCCTGAGATTTTTCTTTTTGTTTCCCAGACTCAATAGAGATATGAAAAGAAAGCGTTTTGCCACTACGGAGGAGGTAAAAAAAAATTGCTGGAAAGCATAAATAAAATGGAAGGATCGTTTGTGGTAGTTAATGGGGAATATTTTGAAGGTGACAAAAGGTGCGAAAATATTAAAAAATAAAGACGTTCTGAAGAATTTTCCGGTTTTTTGGTCCCTTGGTCCCTTCTTGGATAGGTTTCTTTAATCGGTCACATTACCCGGGAAAAAATGTTTTTGTCTAACCATATATAATCGTATATAATCAGATCTAAAAATTGGCCAGGTATGATCATATATAATTATATATGATTAGACAAAAATATTTTTTGTCGGGTACTTGTATTGTAATATCTTTTTATTTATCGTTGTACTTGGTGTTTTTTTATTTATTTATTTAGTTTTTATAAAAAAAAATCTCGCAAAATGTGCTTTTGCTTGTAGTAATTGATTGTTCAGGAAAAAATTATTTTGTCTAATCATATATAATCATATATGATCATACCTGGTTAATTTTCAGTTCTGATTATATGTGATTAGAAAAAAAAAATTTTCCCGGGTATATGATTATATATGATTAAACAAAAATATTTTTTCCTGAACAATCAATTACTACAAGCAAAAGCACATTTTTCGAGAGTTTTTTTTTTATGAAAACTAAATAAAATAAAATAAAAACACCAAGTACAACGAAAACTAAAAAGATATTATAATACAATATGAGTGAGTGTCCAACAAAATATTATTTTGTCTAATCATATATAGTTATATATGATCATACCTGGCCAATTTTCAGATCTGGTTATATATGATAATATATGATTAGACAAAAACAATTTTTCCCGGGTAAAGATGATTAAATTCTTTAATGAAAAATTAAAGTGAAACTACAGAAATAACTAAAGTGCACATACTATTGTACTTATATATTTTTCAAAAATTAAAAAAAAAATGGAATAAAAAGTTTGTGATATGGATTTTTAAGCTTATTTTAACTGAAACAATGAAATTCTTCGACAATATTTCCGTGATTAGTTCTTGGATAGGTTTCTTTAATCGGTCACATTACCCGGGAAAAAATGTTTTTGTCTAATCATATATAATCAGATCTGAAAATTGCCCAGGTATGATCATATATAATTATATATGATTAGACAAAAATATTTTTTGTCGGCTATTCTTATTGTAATATCTTTTTATTTATCGTTGTACTTGGTGTTTTTTATTTATTTATTTAGTTTATATAAAAAAAAATTCTCGAGAAATGTGCTTTTGCTTGTAGTAATTGATTGTTCAGGAAAAAATATTTTTGTTAAATCATGTATAGTTATATATGATAATACCTGGTCAATTTTCAGATCTGATTATATGTGGTTAGACAAAAACATTTTTTCCCGGGTATATGATTATATATGATTAGACAAAAATATTTTTTCCTGAACAATCAATTACTACAAGCAAAAGCACATTTTTCGAGAGTTTTTTTTTATGAAAACTAAATAAAATAAAATAAAAACACCAAGTACAACGAAAACTAAAAAGATATTATAATACAATATGAGTGAGTGTCCAACAAAATATTATTTTGTCTAATCATATATAGTTATATATGATCATACCTGGCCAGTTTTCAGATCTGGTTATATATGATAATATATGATTAGACAAAAACAATTTTTCCCGGGTAAAGATGATTAAATTCTTTAATGAAAAATTAAAGTGAAACTACAGAAATAACAAAAGTGCACATACTATTGTACTTATATATTTTTCAAAAATAAAAAAAAAAATGGAATAAAAAGTTTGTGTTATGGATTTTTAAGCTTATTTTAACTGCAACAATGAAATTCTTCGACAATATTTCCGTGATTAGTTCTTGGATAGGTTTCTTTAATCGGTCACATTACCCGGGAAAAAATGTTTTTGTCTAACCATATATAATCATATATAATCAGATCTAAAAATTGGCCAGGTATGATAATATATGATTATATATGATTAGACAAAAATATTTTTTCCTGAACAATCAATTACTACAAGCTAAAGCAAATTTTTCGAGAGTTTTTTTTTTTAAGAAAACTAAATAAAATAAAATAAAAACACCAAGTACAACGAAAACTAAAAAGATATTATAATACAATATGAGTTAGGGCCCGACAAAAAATTATTTTGTCTAATCAAATATAATTATGTATGATTATACCTGGCCAATTTTCAGATCTGGTTATATATGATTATATATGATTAGACAAAAACATTTTTTCCCGGATAAAAATGATTAAATTCTTTAATGAAAAATTAAAGTGAAACTAGAAAAATGGGAAAATCATATTTTCGTTAGTTTTCTCTTGTTAAGCCCAAAATTACAAACGCAAAAGAACTTTGATCTTCAGATCCAAAAACTAGAAACCCCTATTAGCTTTATTGATTTTTTTCTCTACCATCATTTTCTTCTGTGTTTCAACTCTTTGAAAATTACTCAAAATTTGGCACTTTTAATTTTGCCAATCTTTAAATAACCACAGTATATAACTTTAATTGTATAATTTAGTTATAAAAGCTTAATTCTTAATATCAAAGTCTTATTTTTGACTACCTTAAATCGCAATGTTCCAATCGGTGGTTGTGCATATGGAATCCCGAAAAACGCGAAATATTCCTGTGATAAAACTGAAGTTAAAGCCAACCCTTGTACATCTCCACTCAATGTTGAAACAATCGGCGACTTTCTACTATTAGATATCTATAAAAATATCCAAGATAATTTTTCGAAAATTAAAAAAAATAAAATCTATCTTACTTTTTTGGGCATGTCACTAATTTTTGGCCGTCCAAAATTAAAAACTGCATTCATCAAATTGTTAAGCATATTTTCCGCATTGTAACCGTGAAAAGTTAAAACGATAAGCAACAATACACTGATTTGTCTTCGTTTCATTGTAAATCTAATGATAGAAATTTTCTGATTTTCCGTTTGAACTTGATATTATATGATTTTCCTCTATTTTTATTTATATACTTTATATGGCGAGGGCACAAAGGACATTTAGACATGTATTCATCCCCACTTTAAATCGGTTTAATCATGCACAAATTGCACTTGAATTTCCGCAAATCGACCTATTAATACGTCTATACACCCATTAAATATATAAAATGTTAGTTTATTTTCCAATTAACCAGAAAAACTGAGGGGTTCTGGTAATTTTATTTTTAAAAAATGGGGGGAATTTTAATTTCTTTCTGATCTTTTTACTTATCAGATCGATCAGAGTTAGATTTCTTGTAGAAGGTCTTAACGCGTAATTTTTTTGCTCCGCGATTTTATCTGTTAAATATTATATAAAACAAGAAATATTCATGAAAAAATGCATTTATCTGTAAATGAAAATGGAAAAGTTTGCATCATTTTGCTCTATTAGAGTATGTAAATAGTCGAGTTGTGTATAATTATAGATATTTACTAAGTGAATTTTGATTAATTCCTTTTATTAAGATGAATAAAATGACACGGATTTGCATATTGATAAAGTATAGGGCTGGGGAAAAAATGAGGATTATTTTTCAAGTTTACAAGTTAGATATGACAAATACTTTCTCGAATATTTACTTGGAAAATGCATGTTTCGGTAAATAGAGCTGTAATAAATTGTGATTAGAGTTGGAGTTATAAATAGGACTCATAAAAGAAAAATGTGTGAATCATTTTTAAGACAAATTATTTAATGGCTCCAATAAGGAAATGGAGCTGTTTTTCTTGACTTTTTAAGAAAAACTTGTTTGAACTAACTTTAAAAAATGGATTTTTTTTCTTGAATGCTCATTGAAAATAAAAAGAAAAAATATTGTAGACATTTCTTAATATTATCTATTGCTTTTTGAAGAACTTAATAAGTTTCTATACGTAGAGTGGGATGATTTGAAGGATTATTTTTTGATTTTTTTAGTGGTCGTAAAAATTTGTACTTAGGTTTTAAGAGAAAAAAGGTATTTAAGTATAGTGGTACCTCGACATACGAGTTTAATTCGTTCCGTAACCTTACTTGTATCTTGAATTACTCGTATCTCGAAGCAAATGAATGTTCCGGAAGTGAGTTAAGCAAGGGTCATTAAAAAGATCAGATGCACGACCTGTTGCAACTTTTTCTGGGGGTTTATGCTGCTAAACCGAACTCGTATCTCGAATTTCGCTCGTAACTCAAAGCAAAAAATAACTTACTCTCCGGCTTGTATCTCGAAAAACTTGCGTGTTGGGGCACTCGTATGTCGAGGTACCACTTTATATTAGTCAAAAATACTTACTAAAAAAAATTTTTATTTGCCTTAACAAGTTTTGAGTAAAAATAAAATGTGTTTCGTTCTATTGTATCGATTACATTAGATAACAATCAATGGAAATGCTAATTTACTTATGTTATTTTTCGACTCTACCTATATGTAAATATTTTATGTATATCTACTATTTATTTATGGGTGTATCGAAGGGAAGGACCACTGCTCTACCCTTTGATTATGAATATCACCAATTTATTTAATTATTTTTTTATTCCTAAATACATTTTTACTTTCTTTTACTACTACATTACCCCAGTCAAAATTAACAATAAATTAACAAAACATGATGTATCTCTGATTTTTTAATATGTTGTTTGGACCCATTAGGGTCAATAGGTTACCGAGTTATGGTCAATAATAAGCAGAATCTGAAACCAGTTCAAAATTTTCAGGGTTTTTCCTCTACAAAAATTTTTCTACATATTTTTGAGAGTTGCAAACTTGAGAATACCTCGATATTGTTACGTCAATAGGTTACCGAGGGTAATTAACGATTTTGAGAGAACTAAGAGAACTAGAGCATCTAATTTAATACTAATTAAATTGCCTACAAATTATATTCAATAAGTTCTGCTCGTAGGATCAATCGTTTCGACACAATTTCGATCCAAAAAAGGTCTAACACTGAAATTTTAAATTTAAAAAAAAAACTTGCCTATTTTCAACGGGCCATAACTCGGTAACCTATTGACGTGCAGAGCTTTGGTTAGGCGTAATTTGTAACAGGTTTGATGCTCTTTAAAAACGTACAGAATAACTTTCGAAGAAAAATACATGGATTAGAAGATACCGAGCAGAATATGAAACAAGTTCAAAAATTTTCACGGTTCTTCCTGTATAAAATTATTCTACAACTTTTTGAGAGTTGCAAACTTGAGAATACATAGCCCTAATGAGTCCAAACAGCATACTAGAAAATCAGAAATACATCATGTTTTGCGAATTTATCTATTTTTGATGTCGTTTTTGACTGGCCTTTATAGTAGAGAAAGTATTGTAATGGGCTTGAATTTTCGATTTCAAGTTTTCAACGGAAATACACGTTTTGAGGTATCCTAAATCCAAAAAAGTGCTTTTTAGAAACATGTGTGTAGGTATGTGACAGCGATATTGTATCAAAAGCTTTATCTGAATTTCACCAAACTTGGATTTTTGTTTTGATCTAGTTGTGTCGCGAAGCTTTTGGTTGAAATCGGTTGATCAGAGGCTCCACTTTACTCTTGGAGTTTTTGAGCTTTTTCAATTTTTTTCGAAAACAGGTAGATATTTATTTATAAAACTAGCTGATACCCGCCCGCTTCGCAGAGCGTATCATTAATCTGATTGAATAATAGAAAATTTTACTAAAATAAGAAATTAAGCTATTTTGAGAAAAAAAGATAATTAGATATTTCTAGACCTTTATTTCATAGAAAGTTCATGAAAATCCGTTAAACTATTTTTCCAGGAACAGATTTAAGCTATCTTATAGGTAGGATCTTTACGTTTTTTTGAATATTGTAAAATATTAAGAAAATTTTAAGCCTTTCACACCTAATGTCTTATGAAATCATTTATTAATTTTAGTAGAATGGATTAGTAGCTATCCTTTAGGAAGTGAACCTTTTTTAGGATCAATTATATTTAATGTTTTATCTTAAGATCTGAGGTATCAGGTTTGGTTGCCTTATGTTCATTATTCTAGGATATAATATTAAGTCCATTATGTCTTATCGGCAAGTCTGCTATTTCCCGAGGTCGAAGATTAGATAACGAATTCTTATATATCTTGCTAAAATAAATTGAAAATTAAGAATACGAGTATAGTTTTTTAGTAAAAAAACAACGCGCTGGTCACATCTAAGTTGCTATTTTCTCTTGAAAAATAAGTTGGGCTGGATTTCTTTTTGTTTTGGAGGCTCTGCCTAACGGCTTCACCTCTCTTAATCAAACTCCTAATTAGGATCACTTAAGTCGAACTGTCTGTTTTTGTTATTTATTCTTACGGGTCTCATTTTTGAACAAAGATATTCATTTTTATGAATGTAATCATATTTACTGCAGAGGATTTCCTTCTCCTCCTTCACAATTCGAACGTTTAATCAGCCGAACTATAAATAATATATTAACTACCCGTAAATTTACAATGGAGTTATGGTTTATAGGAATTTAACCTATCCCTATACTTCTATGATGGTTATAATTTTCAAATTTGCGAACATTAATTTATAAGAACAACAAATTATATAGTTTAAAATCATGTCGTCTCTACGATATGTTAGTATATGTACATTGTATCACAACTGCCTGCCGATGTATGTTTTTCGTTGCGCAGTTTTTATAGTTTTTATTTTTTTGCTCAGAAAATCAACATTATTTCGGAATAAAAAGTATTTTAAAGCACTTTTTGTAATATTTACTACTTGTAGTAAAAATCTCGTCCAAATCGGACCAGCCGTTTTCAAGTTTGCCAAAAACAAACAAACAGACAGGGAAAACTATTCGAAATAAAAAGTAGCCTATAATGTAAGTTACAATATTTAATAACTTTTTGTGAAAATTCCATTGAAATCGGTTCAGCTATTTTCAAGTTTACCCTGGACAAACCCTGTTATTACCTTGTTTTTTTAGGGATAATTACAATGTAAATGGCATTTATTTTTTTGTATTAAATATATGAAAATGTAGGCATTAAAGAATATTCAACAAAACGCCTTAAATTTTTTAGATTAGATAAAAATCTTAGCTAGGAAAAATGATTCCGTTTTTCGTTCTCTCGCGCAGGAAAGACGGAACGTTTTTATTATATAGGTATTCAAGTAGTAAAAATCTTCAAACTTATTATTGGTATAGATTAGTCATAATTTGAACCAAAGTAGTAATACGGAAAATAAGAATAACTAAGAAAATGAAAGTCAAAGATGTTTTTTATGGGTTTTCGGATTCGACGATCTCTAATGACCATAGTGGTTTATGCGATTTTAAATTTAAAAAAAAAATCAAAAAAAAAAAGGCCAGACAGAATCGACATATGTAGACATAAAAAATCGCTAAATTTGCAAAACATGATGTATCTCTGATTTTATAGTATGTTGTTTGAACCCATTAGTTGTAGTTTGAACTTGTTTCAGATTCTACATGATATCTCCTAATCCACCCATTTTTCCTCGTCAGCTATTCTGTACGTTTTTTAACAGCATCAAATTTGTTATAAATTAAGCACAACCGGAGCTCTGTAGGTCAATGAGTTACCGAGCTACGGCACTTTGATAATAGGCCAGTTTTTTTTTCAAAAATTGAAAATTTTGGGTTAAGGCCTTTTTTGAGTCGAAGTTGCGGTGAAAGCATTGATCCTACGTGCAGAACTTGCTCAATATAATTTGTACAATTTAATTAGCTTTAAATGGTTATAATTTTCAAATTTGTAAACATTAATGTATAAGAATAA
The DNA here is from genome assembly GCA_958496155.1 of Sisyra nigra. Lineage (NCBI taxonomy): Eukaryota > Metazoa > Arthropoda > Insecta > Neuroptera > Sisyridae > Sisyra > Sisyra nigra. Next base: position 2,650,996 of record OY292313.1, on the reverse strand, counting down.
CAAATTACATAGTTTAAAATCAAGTCATCTCTACGATATCTATACTAATATATAAAATTGTAGAGTTTGTTTGTTTGTTTGTTTGTTTGTTTGATTGGTTGAACGGGCTAATCTCAGGAACTACTGGTTCGAATTGAAAAATTCTTTTAATGTTGGATAGCCTTATTATTGGGGAAGGCTTTAGGCTATATAACATCACGCTACGACCAATAGGAGCAGAGTATCTATGGAAAATGTTGCAAAAATCAGGGAAATGTTTTCCTTTTGAGAGCGTTCGTGGCCTGCCCTGCGTAAACGATTAAAGTTACGCAAAAATCATGTAGAGCAAAATTGTTCCTCTTAAAAAGTTCTACAAAAAAGTCAGCGACGACATATGTCTATCTTTTACGGTTAGCCCGCTATAACCTTTTTAATGGTTGTTAAGGTTGTTTCAAAAATAATTCATTATTTGCGAAATTGTTTTTAGAAACATTATTAATTCTTACCCAAATAAATACGGGTTTTAATAAAATTTGGTATGATGACAAATGACAATCTGAGTTATAAAAAAGAATACTTTTTATAACGGGAAAATGTCTAATTTATCCGGGAAATTGAAAAACGGTTTGGAGAAAAAAATGATGCATAAACTCTATTTTTAGTTGAAAATGGATTTTGGTGATATTTAAGTATGATAAATATGCGAATCATTATCTAGAACACGTTTTATTTCGGAAAAATTTCTCATTTCATCGGGAAAATAGAAAAACTGGTTTAAAGAAAAATCATGCTGAAACTAAACATTTTTATCTGAGTACAATATATTTATAGTAATAACTCATAAGGTCTTCAAGGCAAAATCATAATTTTTTTTTTCATACAGTCCAATTTTCATCCAGGAAAAATGTATGTTCCCGTAGGATAGATACGTTTTTGTTTTTCACAGAACACAAGATTACCATAATTTCTTGCAATATGATGGTTTAAGAGACAGTGAATGATATGGGCTACTTTTTATGTTAGAATATTGTACGGTTCCCGTAGGATAGGCTAAAAATAGAATCCTTCAGGAACTGAGTACTTCAAAGGAGTTTTCTAAAAGTTCATGAATAAGAGTTTTAACGAATTTTCCTCAGGAAAGCTTCATCTCTTTTTTATCCAGGAAAAATATTCCACTCCCGTAGGATAGATATGTTTTTGTTTTTCACAGAGTAAAAGATAGACATGATTTTTTGCAATATGATAGTTGAGGGATCAGATAATAATATAGATTATTTCTTATGCCAGAATAATGCACGGTGCTCAAAGGATAGCATAATAATTGTCTCCTGCGGGAACCGTGTGTTAAAAAAAAGGTCGTGAAATAGATCAAAGTTCGTGAAATAGCGTTTTAACACATTTTCTCTTTAGGATTAAAATAAAAATTACAATTTTCACTTGAAGATATGATTTTATTTTTAACATCCGAAAAATAATGAAAAATTTTGAAACGTTGAAATTTCTTTCATTGTTAATTTTCGAATACATATTTAGAATTTAGCGTGTTAAATTACATTTAAAAAATCAACAATTACATTTTTAACTTTTAACATTTTTCAAGACTCCCCACTATTTAAAATATGTTAGGCCTCCTAAGTGAGCGCTTGCGCTTTTCCTTCTCAATATTTGTGTCCATCTAACTTTTTTTCAGGAGTCAGTACTGAGCTGATTCATAGATCATTAGACATTCAGGCATTCAGCTCCTTGCAATATATTATATCAGATACAGAAGTACAAGTTTAAAATATATTATTTGTTACAACGGTTACAGGCGTTGCAATAATCAAATAACATTTCAATTTTTTTTACGTTACTCTTTGTTTAAGTTTCATATATTCTTTTTTCTTCATTATATTTTAAGTTTACATACGTAAACTTTATCAATAAAACACCCCAGTAGTGTTATGCAACGTTCCTTTATTATTCCCGTTCCCGTGACATTTTCTACTATAGTTCCACTCTTACTGATCATAGTGTGATGTACGGTGTACCTAAGATAGCTCATGTTATACTGTTAAAGTAGAAAAAAAATCTTCAAATTAATCAATAAATATTGCCCATTACAGACATACAATGTTTTTCTTGGTTTCGTCCGCGTGGTTTTAAATTAGCATTATAGGTACCAAATTTTATCGCTTCAATGGTTCTTAAGTGATTTGTGGATAAAACAAAGCAAGTTTTAACTCCTTTAGAATTGTGCCATAGGTTCCCCACTCTTAACCTTCTCTCATCCTTATGTGACGCAGATGGAGTTGCGTGGGTCAGCTAGTGTTAGTATATGTATGTACATTGTATCACAACTGCCTGCCGATGTATGTTTTTCGTTGCGCAGTTTTTATAGTTTTTATTTTTTTTCTCAGAAAATCAACATTTTTTCGGAATAAAAAGTATTTTAAAGCATTTTGTGTAATATTTACTACTTGTAGTAAAAATCTCGTCCAAATCGAACCAGCCGTTTTCAAGTTTGCCAAGAACAAACAAACAGACAGGGAAAACTATTCAAAATTTAAAGTAACCTATAATGTAAGTTACAATATTTAATAACTTTTTGTGAAAATTCCATTGAAATCGGCTCAGCTGTTTTCAAGTTTACCCTGGACAAACCCTGTTATTACCTTGTTTTTTTAGGGATAATTACAATGTAAAAGGCATTTATTTTTTTGTATTAAATATATGAAAATGTAGGCATTAAAGAATATTCAACAAAACGCCTTAAATTTTTTAGATTAGATAAAAATCTTAGCTAGGAAAAATGATTCCGTTTTTCGTTCTCTCGCGCAGGAAAGACGGAACGTTTTTATTATATAGGTATTCAAGTAGTAAAAATCTTCAAACTTATTATTGGTATAGATTAGTCATAATTTGAACCAAAGTAGTAATACGGAAAATAAGAATAACTAAGAAAATGAAAGTCAAAGATGTTTTTTATGGGTTTTCGGATTCGACGATCTCTAATGACCATAGTGGTTTATGCGATTTTAAATTTAAAAAAAAAATCAAAAAAAAAAAGGCCAGACAGAATCGACATATGTAGACATAAAAAATCGCTAAATTTGCAAAACATGATGTATCTCTGATTTTATAGTATGTTGTTTGAACCCATTAGTTGTAGTTTGAACTTGTTTCAGATTCTACATGATATCTCCTAATCCACCCATTTTTCCTCGTCAGCTATTCTGTACGTTTTTTAACAGCATCAAATTTGTTATAAATTAAGCACAACCGGAGCTCTGTAGGTCAATGAGTTACCGAGCTACGGCACTTTGATAATAGGCCAGTTTTTTTTTCAAAAATTGAAAATTTTGGGTTAAGACCTTTTTTGAGTCGAAGTTGCGGTGAAACCATTGATCCTACGTGCAGAACTTGCTCAATATAATTTGTACAATTTAATTAGCTTTAAATGGTTATAATTTTCAAATTTGTAAACATTAATGTATAAGAATAACAAATTACATAGTTTAAAATCAAGTCATCTCTACGATATGTTAGTATATGTATGTACATTGTATCACAACTGCCTGCCGATGTATGTTTTTTGTTGCGCAGTTTTTATAGTTTTTATTTTTTTGCTCAGAAAATCAACATTTTTTCGGAATAAAAAGTATTTTAAAGCACTTTTTGTAATATTTACTAGTTGTAGTGAAAATCTCGTCCAAATCGGACCAGCCGTATTCAAGTTTGCCAAGAACAAACAAACAGACAGGGAATACTATTCGATATAAAAAGTAGCCTTTAATGTAAGTTACACTATTTAATAACTTTTTGTGAAAATGCCATTGAAATCGGCTCAGCTGTTTTCAAGTTTACCCCGGACAAACCCTGTTATAACCCTGTTTTTGGAGGAAAATTACAATGTAAATGGCATTTATTTTTTGTATTAAATATATGAAAATGTAGGCAATAAAGAGTATTCCACAAAACACTTTAAATTTTTTAGATTTGATAACAATCTTAGCTGGGAAAATAATTCCGTTTTTCATTCTCTCGCGCAGGAGAGATGGAACGTTTTTATTATATAGGTATTCAAGTAGTAAAAATCTTTGTAAAAATTATTGATAGAGTAAAATTTATGGGTTTCTGTTCCAAAATTTTCATAGACAATGAATAGGGTTGTGGTTAGTTATTGGTATCTGGAGTGAATTTCGATATTGAAAATCAGTTCTATAATTGTTAAGTTCTTAGTACATCTAGTTATCGCAGTTTGCTACGAAGTAAAATTGAAAGTATGGGGGAGTACTAGAACTTCTTAAGAGTGAGACTAAAAAAAATTTTAGCTTATACAATTTTATCTGTGTAGAATACTGCACCTTTTAGGCTTTATGTTCTTCTAGACTATGAGTCAGTAACCTAATTTAAGTAGAGAGCCATTTAGAGAGTCGCCAGGATGATAGTGTAAAAAAAACTCTGTAGATCATTATTGATTCACAGATTTGTTTTACATCATGTTCATAATTTGAAGAAGTGATTTTAACTTGCTTTTAAGGATGCTCATGTTGCTAAACATCTGCTCACAATACTATCTAAATCCGAAAGTTGTTAAACTGTTTTCTTAAACTTTAAATTTTTTAAACCACTTCTGGACAGTCCTGACACGGATAGTATCTTTCATCGTGTACCTACCCTATTAATTTTTATCGCTGCAAATCTGGTAGATTCGCCACTAGAAAATAGTTGGTATTGATTATCGATATTAATTTTCTATGGGTACTAATTAGGGTTTGCTAAAAACCGTATTTTTATTAAAATCGCTACATTTCCATTTCATTCACCTTTATTATGTATTTGAATCTCACTATCCTCACCTACAAATTTTCTGGTTCTGATTCACTTTGAACCATTCTTTCTAACAATTTCTTTCTGATTTGATTTTTGCATAATTTGGGTCTTTTAAATACTTCGCCAAAGTTCTTTTGTTAAAGTCATGCTGTTAAAAAAATCCCGATTATTTTTATTGAATAACCGGATTTTCGGTTTTCGATTTTTACTAAAAAAAAACCGGGTTTAACCGGTTTTTAAAAACCGCTTTTAACCGGTTTGCAAACCCAGGTACTAATATGCACTCGATTTTTACGAAAATTGGTGACAAAGTAACTGATACATTAGTCGATCAACGACAAGTTTCAAAATCTTATTGATCTGGTAGTGAATCACAGCGAATTCCATGCATGCTATTAATGCGCACGAATCTTTGGACTGACCTGATATAAAGAGTAAAAGTTTATATGTAAAAAATAATTTCTGGAGCTAATAAATAGATTTAAATAATCTTCCATCAAATAAAATTTAAACTATTACCGAATAACAGGCTGTAGTTCATTCTGCAAAACATGCAGTTTTCTGTAGGGTCAGTAGATATATTATACTTTTTGGACCTTTGGATTAATTACCATAGTTTTTCGGATTTAACACGAACATATGGGGGTCAATTTAACACGTTTTTACTAGAAATTATTAACTATAAAATCTTAGTTATTAAGTTCAAAAAATTGCATGAAATATTTTATCGTAAATAATATTGTCATGGGGATATTTTATTCGGGGATCAAAATGTCTAATACTTTTTGAACCTCTTCCTGTTATACAATTTTTCTCAAAATTTGTACATGAGCATAATACCGATGAGGAAAATAAAGTTATTGAATCTATAGCATATCTAGAATTAATTTGATTAAATGTTGGTTGTCAGCCAGAAAAAGAAGTAAACAATTGAGCTTTTGTTCAAGAAGAGTTTATAAATTAGTAAAATAATGATGAATACTTCAAAAATAATTTTTATCCTGGAAAATGTCAGGCTCCCGTAAGATTCTTGTACATCTTCTTGCTGAAACGGTTGAGAGATATTTTTTAAGTATACAGGCCGACAAAAAAAAAACATTTTTTTTGGGGGTTTGTATTTGCATAGCTAAATGCATAGCATTTATCCAAACTATTACTATTTGGAAATAGCATTAGTCATTGTTGTTATAACATAAATTGATCGTAACAGCTTTTAATCTCAAAGATGGGTAGCGTTAAAAAGCTCAACTTAACGAGCTTTGTGAAAACAAATTAACATTCTGGGAAAAATATTTTTCCAAATTTAAATTTTTGGCGTTCTCATAGCGCTTTTCTTTCTAAGCCAAGCCATAATTTAAGGATTATTACCATTGAGATATTATGAACTGAAATAAATACTCACATATGAAAAAAGTGAAAAATTTAATAAATATTTGTTAACATAAACTTGTTTTACATTAAGGATATAAAGTGGACGAAAAGTTAAATCTCTTATAGTTGCTATAAATATCGTCCCAAAATCGTATCACGTGTTTCTTTGGATTAACAACCACCCGTAAATCCCGGCCAATATCTAAATAAGGTACATTTTTCGTACTTGGATCCAAATGGGGCCAAGTGATATTTTGAAGTAGGGAGTCCTTGTCAGGTGTTGGATTTCTAAAAAAGTAAAACGGAGACAAATAAATAATTATAATGAACATTTATAATTATTTATAATTCTTTACTTGGTTTTTGCGAAATTTGTCCATAGCGTAACCATGCGTTTACGGGTTAGTTGCGATTTCTCGTCGGCTTGTAAATGGTCTTCTTTTGATGAGAACAAGTAGCCAACTTCGTCATAGTGAGATACACCTGAAAGGAAAAGTCGGTGCAGTGTTACTTAAACTAGTTGTTGCAATATCGCTGGAGCAAATAATTAACGTTGCCAAAGAACAACTTGCCAACGAACCTTGATTGCTTTTTGGGTCCAGACGTAAAGTCGTGCTCAGCCTCCCTAAGGTACCCTCAAACGAAAAAATATACAAGAACACAGGACTGGGATTCCGTGACTGAAGAACCGCAGTTTTTTGGATTGGATACACAAAACTTATATCGGATAAGCACTGGAATAAAAATCTTATAAACTTCTTGGCAAATTATCTTAGATGAAATTACATCAATTAAATTTTCTGTTGAGGCATTTTTTGAACCAATCCCATAATGGGTTTTAATTTTCTTTGATAGTTTTGCAACGTCTTTTTTCTCCAATTTCAAATCGGAGGGCACTACGAAATCCGAGTCAATAAAAAACGATAATAACGGTTTTGCTGAAATCAAAAAAAAAAAAAAAAAAAAAAATTTTACGATCAATTAAGAGCAAGATGTACGCGACCAACCGACTGAAACAAATTGAAACTCTCGCGAATTATATCCCAATAAAAGAGGAACACTTTCATATTTCCCAGATTGCAAAATATCATACGGTGAGCTCGTTATGATTGCATCGTCTGATTGTGGTTCGACATTCGGTACGAATTTCAATTTGCTGAAAGATTTGAATCCACTCTGAAAGAAAATCCAATTGAATCAAAAAATTTTTTCTAAGAACCAATTTTTTTTTTACTATAGTATTAAAGTGGGAATAGGTGAGAAGTTTCCAAACTGGAATTTCTTGTAGATGTTTCTTTAGAAGCCGCGAACTTGATGTGCTTAGTCCGATCATTTTTCCCAGTTCCATTGCGTTCTTTCGTGGATTTTTTTGAATGGTCCATTCGTTTAGGGATGTTCCACTTTGGCATATAGCAGCCGAAAAAAGGCCTAGATAAAAAAAAAAATTTTTTGAGCATTTAAAGTCGCATCAAATATTTAGGTTATTAGTAACTATACTTCTGTAAAGAGTAACGATTTGAACACTAAATGGCCTTTAAAATTAAGTCCATCCAATCTTTATGATATTTAAAGTAGGGTGAAATTATCAGACATTCGAAGATCTTTCTGAAACTGTAACTGAATCTAATATAAACTTTATATATGGTGTGGTTATAAAAGTTATCCAGGAGTTTTAAAAACTGATAGTTTTATAGATTTTGATGTGCTGTTTCCGAATTTCAGCTTCTAGACTAGTCAAAATCAACAATAAATTCGTAAAAAATGATGTCTCTCTGATTTTTTAATGTGTTTTGGATCGATTAGGGTTATGAATTCTCAAGTTTGCAACCGTCAAAAAGTTTTTTTTATAGAGGAAAACCATGACATTTTTGAACTTGTTTCAGATTATGCTCGGTATCTCCTAACGCATTTATTTTTCTTCAAAAGCTATTCTATAGGTTTTTTAAGAGCATTATATTTATTATAAATTAAGCCTAACCAAAGCACCGCACGTCAATGGGTTACCGAGTTACAGAATTTTGAAAAAAAGGACCGTTTTTTTCAAAAGTTGGAAATTTTAGTTTTAGACCTTTTTTGGATCGAAATTGCGTCGAAACCATTGATCCAACAAGCAAAAGTTAAGAAATCTAATTTGTAGGTAATTTAATAAACTTTAAATTAAATGCAAAGCGGGGTCTGTAAATCTCCTGGTTTTCTGAAAATCTTAAAAAAACCTATAAAAAGTAAGATCGCATTTTCTCAGAAATTTACTTGAACACTATTTAGTTGCATGAAGTGATGTTTAGACATGGATGACCTCGTCTGGACTCATTCACATTGCCAGTTGGCAAGCTCCTGCCCTCGCAGAGTTCCTAAAACTCATCTCTTGTAAATGCCAGAATAAGTGCTGCAAGGTGGCTGTACTTGCCTGAGAGCAGAGCTTAGATGTTCTGTGATGTGTGCTAACTGCTCTGGGGAAATGTGCAAGAATGCTGCTCTTATCATCATTTAAGAGGACGACGGTGACAAGCCTCAAGACAACTTTGACGATACACCAATACTGGAGTCCTCACCAAAATGCAATTTTACCTTAAGTGGGTTCTTTAAGATTTTAAGGTGAACTACGAGGCTTACAGACCCCGATCTACACTTTATTTAAAACTAATTAAATTGCCTACAAATTACATTCAGCAAGTTTTGCTTGTAAGATCAATGATTTCGACGCATCTTCGACCTAAAAAAGGTCTAAAACTAAAATTTTAAATTTTTGAAAAAAATTTGTCAATTTTTAAAGTATCGTTACTCAGTAATCCATTGACGTGCAGAGCTCCAGTTGGGCTTAATTTGTAACACATTTAATGGTCTTAGAGAACGCACAGAATATCTTTCGAAGAAAAATGCATGGATTAGGAAATACCGAGCAGAATATGAAACAAGTTCAAAAATTTCACGAGTTTCTTGTAAAAAAAATTTTCCACAACAGTTTTAGCGTACGAGCGCCGCAAACCTAACCTCGTAACATGCAATTTTTAATGATTACAATTGTGTATTGTATATATGTGTGTGGGAAATGTCACGAGTTGGCGTAGATGTAAGAAAGTATACGGCGCTCGTACGCTAAAGCTGTTAATTTCACGAAAAAAAAAACAATAAATTGTAGGAAATGTTCTCTACTCTCATTTTGCATAAAAATTTTTTTGCCATAAAATAAATGAGAAAGAAGATGTTATCAAAAAACAGTGTTATAGGCGGCATTTTCCAATATGGTAGTAAAACTACCAAATGACAAAACTATTAATATACCTACTATCAATTTTAGACTCTAAAAGAATTTTTTTCAACACCCTAATACCAACCTTAGTTTTCGAGTCAAATTTACCCAACTACCTTAAGTCCAAAAGGGTACCTAATTGTATGTTTAATTTGCTTGACTTAAAAGGACTTCGAGGTACGGAATCCTCATATTTGAAAATAATGCCATCTGTCTGTTAGTGATTTTGGAAGTTAGTCTATGAGCCACTTTAAGATAATTTTACCTGAAACAAACGTTGAATTATTGAATACTTTTACCTTTTGTCAAAGGAGATAAAATCAAGTAGTGAACCGAAACACTTCCAGCACTTTCTCCGAACAAGGTGATATCATTGGGGTTTCCTCCAAAAGCGGCTATATTTTCCTTAATCCATTTAAGAGCTAATATTTGGTCCTTCAGCCCGTTATTGCCAGGAATAATCGAATCTCCCGTACTTAAGAATCCTGTTTGTTAAAAAAAAAAACAATAGAAAATTGATCTTTTTTACGAGTAGGTGAACAGTGGTGGTAGCTGTCCATTGTTAGGTCAGCAGCTTGAACTGGGTAATTAGGTCATTATTAAGTACTTAAACGAATGAGGCTTTACCTAATATCCCGAGTCGATAATTTAGTGTTATTAGGATGACATTTTTTTCAATGAAATAATCGGGACCAAATGAGGTTGGGTTGCCCGATCCAAACAAAAAAGCTCCACCATGAATCCAAACCATCACTGGCAGTGATGAGGAGTTTGATGTTTTTGATGGAAGCTAAACAGATTCATCAGACTCTTGGATCATTTCTTGTAAAAAAATTCTTACTTGAGGCGTGTAAATGTTCAGATAGAGGCAATCTTCGTCTCCGGTGATAAAAAGGCCTTTTTGTTGTGGACATTCATTACCTACTTGCAACGCTAATTTGATCAGAGGCCATGCGTCCACCGGTTGCGGAGCCTGTCGAAATGTTGTGAAACAAATTAAGCGAATTTTTAAAATTATAGAAATTAAAGAAAAAAAAATAATTTAATTTTAATAATATACGAGAGGTGGCCTAAATATTTGGACTATTATTAAATTGCAATTATACGCATTCGAGTGGTTATGTAAAAAAATAAATTGCAAAAATCTACCTGAAATCTTAGTTTCCCGGTCGGTGGTTTTGCGTATGGCACACCTTCGAAGGAAAAATAGAGCAGCTTTTCGTCGGATGTATACCGCGGCCGCCCTTGTAGTAACCCATTTTTTACTTTGACGTGTGCACTGATGTGATTGTTGACCTGTGCAAAAAAATTTCGTTGCAAAATTAATTTTAGCTGCGATTTTTGTACAGGTGTTGAAAAGATCTGTCATTCGAATAAATCGGCATGGGATTGTTAACGAGCCATGAAGGTCGTTCATGCAGAGATTTGCATTAGAGAATTTATGCGGTCAAGGGAATGAACGATTTTATATTGGAGATTTTTTTATGATAGTTTTAACATTTATTAGCTGGAGGCTTAACCACTGAAGATAAAAACATTGAAATATAAAAGTGTTATTTTTAAGAGTATTGGGACTTCCATAAAGAAGAATATTTAGAAATTATCTTCTTTAGTTATTGAAAAAAGGGCTACCTTCACGTTTTTGAGTCCTACTAAATTTTCATTTTTTTTCAAAACGTACAGGCTATTTTATATGTGTAATTTTGACTCCCGGGCATCTTAGATGTCCATGGATACAAGGGAACATCTCAGATGGCTATGAATAAAAATAATAGATGTAATTTTGGCTCTCGGGCATCTTAGATGCCCATGAATACAAAGGGACATCTCAGATGCCTATGGATAAAATAATAACAAATTGTTTTTATTAAAAGATTTTACAATATTAGAACCATTAGAACTATAGAAGACTTTTGAATCGATTTTTAATGTGGTTAAATTAATTTTTTTATTGATTTTTGTCGAGTTTCTTAAACATAAAGTTTTTATTTAGTTAAATATTAATATAAAGTTATTTTTAAATAAATTGAAATATAAAATTACCTTAAAATTCTAATTCTAATATTGTAAAATCTTTTAATAAAAACAATTTGTTATTATTTTATCCATAGGCATCTGAGATGCCCCTTTGTATTCATGGGCATCTAAGATGCCCAAGAACCAAAATCACATCCATTATTTTTATTCATAGGCATCTGAGATGTCCCCTTGTATCCATGGGCATCTAAGATGCCCGAGAATCAAAATTACATATGTTTAATTTTTGTAATTAAATTCCCAGAAATTATCCTTTGACTTTGGAGTAAGGTGTAAAAAAAGGTTAAAAAAATCTCGGCTCTTATTGTTCCTTAATTAGTTCATTTAAAAATTGAAAAAATTAGTAAAGTTCAATATCTTTAGTAAGATGATCTCTGTACTTAAAATATTTTTTGTCTTTAATTTTTACTTTCTTTAATACTATATAGTAAAGGAAGTATTGTAATTGGGTCGAATTTTCGAATTCGAGCTTTCAGCGGATATTCAGATTTGATTATCTATACTAATATATAAAATTGTAAAGTTTGTTTGTTTGGTTAAACGCGCTACTCTCAGGAACTACTGGCTCGAATTGAAAAATTCTTTTTGTGTGGGATAGCCTAATTATTGACAAAGGCTTTGGGCTATACAACATCACTCTACGACTAATAACAACAGAGCATCAATGGAAAATGTTGTAAAAACCAGGACTTTTTTTTCATCTTGGGAGCGTTTGTTGCCTGCCCTGCGTAAATGGTTAAAGTTACGCAAAAATCATGTGTAGCAAAATTGTTCCTCTTAAAAAGTTTTACAAAAAAGTCCTCGACAACATATGTCAATCTTTTAAGGTTGGCCCGCTATAACCTTTTTAATGGTCACTAAAGTTGTTTCAAAAATAATTCATTATTTGCGAAATTGTTTTTAGGAATATATTATTAATTCTTACCCAAATAAATACGGTTTTAATAAATAAATATAATAAATACTTTTTATTACGGGAAAATGTCTCATTTCCCCCGGAAATTGAAAAACAAAAAATCGACATAATTGTACTCTTCTTGGGATAACAAGGCAATTGTATCTTACAGGAACCGTGTATTTAAAAGAAGTTTCGTTAAAGTTTGTGAATTAGAGTTATAGCGCATTATCTTCAAGAAGGCCTGATCTCTTTTTTATCTAGGAAAAATGTACTACTCCCGTGGGATAGATATGTTTTTGTTTTTCTCAGAGCAAAAGATTGACATGATTTTTTGCAATAGGGTAGTTGAGAGGTCAGAGAATAATATAGATTTTTTCTGATGTTAGAATAATGCATGGTTCTCAAAAGATAGCTTAACAATTGTATTTATCCTGCAGAAATCGTGTTAAAAAAAAAAAAAACTTTCGTTAAGGTTCGTGAAATAGCGTTTTTTAACAGTTGTTTTTAGCGTCCAAATAAGTTGAAATAAAAATGACAATTTTTACTGAAAAATTTTTAATTTAACTACCGATAACATCGATAAATTAATAATGAAAAATTTTTAAAACATTGAAACTTCTTTCATTGTTAATTTTTGAATGTCTGTAATTTTTAGAAATATGCGTGTTAAATTATATTCAAACAGTCAACAATTACTCCACTTTCTCAACTTTTTAAATTATTGAAAATTTTGAACTTGGCGAAAAATTCAATTAAATATATAATACACCCCGCTTCTGAGGTTCTACGGATTCTATTTTTTATTTTTATTCTTTTTTTTTTCTTTTTAAATTTTATATTATTTATTTTTTTTTAATAATACTCTTGAAAAAAGTGCTTTTGTTTGTAGCGATTGATTGCCCGGAAAAAATATTTTTGTTTAATCATATATAATTATATATGATTATACTTGGCCAATTTTCAGATCTGATTTTATATGATTATATATGATTAGACAAAAACAGTTTTTCCCGGGTACCTATGTTCATACGAATGAAATTTTGATCTACTAAAACAGCATTTTTAGAAAATCAAAATGTTTTTGCAATTATTCGCAAACTTCGTGAAAGTTTTACTATTTTCTACTTTACTGACATCCTTATGTGAAGGCATGAAATTTATTTTACAAAAAAATAAATTCCTCATTACATGAACTCTATTTACACCGTTATTTCGATAAGAGGTTTGATAACGAACTTTTATTTCTTATAACTCATTTTTCATCTAAACTGTGGTTATTTTGAAATTATCTTTTCAAACTGACCTTTTGAAAATTAATTCCTATTATTATCAATCTAAAATTTTAACTGTGCACTAATGAAAAAAAAAAATAAAATAGTTATTAAAAATCACAACAAAATTTTCAAAAAAATACCCTCTTTAATGCTATTGTCAATATTTTTCTAGAACACTTACTTTTTCCACTTATTACAAGATATTCTTTAAAATTATTGTATTAAAAGTTGTTAGATTGGAAAAAAGAAGCAAAAATCAAAAATTTTAATTATAACGTAGATCTTAAACTGTGTTTTACTTATTAAATTTTACCTGAATCAAGTTACGGGTAGCCACTAATTTACATATAAATATATAAAAAATTCATATAAAATTTTTAAATTGACAATTATTTGATTTTGTTAATATATTTTAATTTTATTTAAAAGTAAAATTGGCCAAGTTCAAAACCATTGTTACAAAGAATATATGACATTTAAAAAAAAATCTAAGTATAGTTGCAACGTTATCAGGTTTAGTTGCATAATTTGTGCAAATATTATTCATGTCATATGTAAAAACTACAAATGCATTGCAATGCATATATCTAAGTATAAGTATCGTAAATAATTTTGTTGTTGAAGAAATAAATTTTTTAAAAATTTATTCCATTCCACGGATTAATGAAAGTTGTTAATGTAAATAATACATTTATATATTATTAATTGAAACCTACCTACTGCATAACACATTGATTTGAATGCATCTAATATATGCATTTTTTTTTTTGATTTTTAGAAATGGACTTGGAGAGCACTTGGAGAGAAAATGCATTCCTAAGACTTCCCAAGAATTGTAAGTTTTTTTTATTATATATTAAAATAAGTATTCAAGTAAAGTGCATTTACAATGAACAATAGCGAAAAAATGTTATATAGAAACAGGTGGGCTGTAATTTTTTGTATTATAAGGGGTTGTTTTATGCTTTCCTCTTTAGATAATAGAAATTGGTTAGAGGGTTTCTGTTCTACGAAGAGCTGAACAATATTTTGGGGACGTTTTCCTTATTCCTTCCTTTATGTTAAACCCACCAATACAATTAAAGGTTGATACAAAAAGCTCAAAAATTATTGTAACTATATTATTGGTTGCATTTTTCATATCTATGATGTAATTTATCAAGATTTTTGGAGTAATTTTATCGTAGGAAAGGACCAGTGTTATCTTTGTATATCTAGGGTTTTTTTCGCCTCAGAGGATTTCACAATGTGTAAAGCATTATGTAACTAGTTAGGATAAAAACTCCATTTAGTCATTTTAAATTCTAATTATATTCAATTTAAATAAGTTTAAATAAATTTTTTTAAATTATTAGTCCTGGAAATTACTGACGATTGGTACCCCAAATATAGTCGTCCACATTTTTTTCCTCGATAAAAACTTAGCATTGGTCTTCGGCATCCCTGAAATACGGGGTTGAACTTGTTTTCAATAATATTCCGTGGTATTTTTGCATAAACTTTAGTTTAACTTTACCAGATTGGAAGGTGTATATACAAAATTAAAAATGATCTTTGCTATAATTGATATAACTTTGTTTTTATGCTTATAGTGATTTTTATATACACCTGTAGCTTTTATATTAAGTAGTGTCAATCTTTTTTTAAAAGTATATACTATCTAAATCTATCTATATAATTTTTTCTTGAAACACCTTAAACACTAATAAACTTAAAGTACATAAGCTATACATTTGCATACAACAAATAAAAAGCATAAACCGGTATCAAGCGTTTTAATCTCCCGACAAAATATCCCCATGACAAAAATATTTGCGATAAAATATTTCATGCAATTTCAAAACCTCACAATTTTCTGATAAAAGAGCACTTTTTTATTAGTTCCGTGGACAAAAATTTTTTTGAGTTCAATAACTAAGATTTTATATGTAACTAGCTGGTCCCCGCCCGCTTCGCTGAGCGTATCTAAATTATACTGATTGAATAATAGAAACGTTCATCCCATCAACAAAAAAAGACAGATAGATATTTCTAGATCTTTGATTCATAGAAAGTTCATGAAAATCCGATAAACTACTTTTCCAGGAAGATATTCCATATAGCTATCTAGAAGAGCTATCTTATAGGCTCTATACGTTTTTATGAATATTATAAAATACCTATACTTGTGTTCTTTAAGTAGCAATACAATTCGAAAATGTTGAATGTATTATATATTTAACTGAGTTTTTCTCCAAGTTCAAATTTTTCAATAGTTCAAAAAGTTGAGTAAGTGGAGTAATTATTGACTGTTTGAATATAATTTAACACATTTATTTCTAAAAATTATAGACATTCAAAAATTAGCAATGAAAGAAATTTCAATGTTTCAAAAATTTTCATTATTCATTTATCGATGTTATCGGATTTTAAATATCGGAAATTAAAAATAATTTTTTGCTGTAAAAATTGTCATTCTTATTTCAACTTTTTTGGAGTGATTGTGTTAAAACGCTTTTTCACGAACTTTAGAGAAAGCTTTTTTAAAAACACGATTCCTACAGGATAAGTACAATTGTTATGCTATCTTTTGAGAACCGTGCATTATTTTATCATACGAATTAATAATCTATATTATTCTCTGACCTTTCAACTACCCTATTGCAAACAATCATGTCAATCTTTTGCTCTATGACAAACAAAACGTATCTATCCCACGGGAGTAGTACATTTTTCCTGGATAAAAAAGAGATCAGGTCTTTTTGAGGATAATGCGCTAGAACTCTATTTCACGTACTTTAACGAAACTTCTTTTAAATACACGGTTCCTGTAAGATACAATTGTCCTGTTATCCCACGGGAAGAGTACAATTATGTCGATTTTTTGCTCTATGAAAAATAAAAACGTATCTAGCCCACGGGCCGGTAAATTTTTCCTGGATAAAAGGTAAACCAATCCTTCTTGAGGAAAATTCGTTAATAAACTTATTCATGAACTCCTTTTAAATACTCAGTTCCTGAAGAATACAACTCTTATCCTATCCTACGGGAACCGTGCTATAGTCTGACATAAAAGGTAGCCTTTATTTATTTTCTGACTCTCAATTAACCACCTTATTGTAAGAAATTATCGTAATTTTTTGCTCTGTGAAAAATAAAAACATATCTATCCTACGGGAACCGCACATTTTTCTTGCATAAAAATAAGACTGTAGGATAAGAAAATTATTTTTTGCCTTGAGGACATTATAAGTTATTACTAATAACACATTATAATCAGCTAAAAACGTTTAGTTTTAGCATGATTTTTCTTTAAACCAGTTTTTCTATTTTCCCGTTGAAATTTTTCCGAAATAAAACGTATTGTAGATAACGATTCGCATATTTAGCTATCATCATACTTAAATATCACCAATATTCATTTTCAAATAAAAATGTATAATTTATGCATAATTTTTATTCCAACCTGTTTTTCAATTTCCCGGATAAATGAGACATTTTCCCGTAATAAAAAAGATTATTTTTAATGACTCAGATTTTTATTTATCATCATACCTTTCATTAAAAACCGTATTTATTTGGGTAAGAATTAATAATATGTTTCTAATAACTATTTCGCAAATAATGAATTATTTTTGAAACAAATTTAATAACCATTAAAAAGGTTATAGCGGGCCAACCTTAAAAGATAGCCATATGTCGTCAGGGACTTTTTTTTAGAACTTTTTAAAAGGAACAATTTTGCTACATTAGATTTTTGCGTAACTTTAACCATTTACGCAGGGCAGGTAACAAACGCTCTCAAAAGGAAAAATTTTTTCTGGTTTTTGCAAAATTTTCCATTGATGCTCTGCTGCTGTTAGTCGTAGCGTGATGTCGTATAGCCTAAAGCCTTTGTCGATAATTAGGCTATCCAACACAAAAAGAATTTTTCAATTCGAACCAGTAGTTTCTGAGATTATCGCGTTTAACCAAACAATCAATCAAACAAACAAACAAACTCTTCAATTTTATATATGAGTATGGATTTTAGTAAAAACTATGGTAATTAATGCCTAGCGGGGGTTTAGTTTCCCCCAACAAAAGAATTTATAGTCATTATTCGTCTACCCGATTTTCATTCATTGACTGAATGTACACTCCTTGACACTGCGAAGTTTTACACAAAACTACATGTTTTAACATAAAAATTATGCTGCAAATAAGATTTGTGGTTATTTTCTGAGGATATTTTGTCTGAGGATATTTTGTCGTGGGGATGTTTTGTCCTGGGATCAAAACGCATGGAACCGCATAAACCACCTGTTGTTGAAAAATTTTTGATCCTTTGTGATCTACCATTAATTTTCATCACTCCACAAAGTTAGATGATTTTTTACCAACTAACAAATTCCAACAATGACCACATTAATTACTAGGTGCTCTTATATATAACCAAGAACCGACCTTTATTTTCTATTAAAAAGGATAATGAATAATAGGATGCTCAACAAACAAAAAAACAATAAAAACCTTGTAAAATTTGTACCGACCATTTAATAAAATAAATTTTAGTAGAAACATTTTTTAAATAAAGCTTTTATTTAAATGACCTAAGAATTAAGCTTTGGACTATAATATCAAACCCATCAATTTTTTTACATTTTATATGATATAAAAGTTTGTCGCGAAATTTACGTAAGTAGGTACCTAATCATTTTTTTGAAATTTGCATAAAAATTTTTCACCCTTTAACTATTTGCCTAATACATTACTAATCCAGATATTTTACATTATTAATATTATAACTATATTGTTAATGAGTTCCTCGAAGACTTGAACTAAGGAAATGAAATTCAGATGTGAACCCTTTCAAATATTTTTTTGTAACGTTTCGTTGGTTTGTTTATTTTTCATCTTCATTAGGCAAAGTATTGAACGTTAGATGCTCACCTTAACGGTTCATCACACCAAGTCAATGGAAAATTCGAGCGAAATTGAACCATAAAAGTTTCACGAGGATGTAACAACAAATATTTTGCCTGGCGAAGATGGAAAATCAACGAAACGTTAAAAAAAATTTTTTAAAAGGAATTACATATGAATTTCTTTTTTTTCTGACTGAGTCCCCAAGAAAATCATTAACAGTACTGAATCATGGATTATAATAATTATAAGAGCAAAATCTAAATTCGGTAGGTTCAGAAGTAGTAAATCCAACTTAATTCAAATGATATATTCTTTTAAAATAAACATTGCAAGTTAAATAAAAGCTTGTAAAAAATAAGAGAAGACATGAATTCTTTTTTATAAATTATAAAAACGAATTTTTTATAAATTTTTCCGAACTTTTGAACTACCTATAAAGACGGATCAATACTCCAGGTTAACTAAAATCCTCAGTTTAACTGATGTTTTTTTAAAAATTGGTTGTTTCTTTTTCATTCAAAAATTTTGGCTATTCAATGAAAACTCTAAGAGCTTCATCTTGTTAATATGAAAATTGTGTACAATTCCGCCTTGATCACACCAATCGCAAACAAAAAAAAAAAAATATTCACCTCATTCCATATATCGGAGAAAAAATCGCTAATGCCACAACTCACGCCGTACACAAAGTATGTCAGTATCACATAAATACGCATTGGTTACAACAATGATAATCCGCCTCAACGTTTTGTTAACATATCTAAACACAAACTGAACGCTGATCATTTAAAAACAACGACAAAATCCATCGCAAGTAAGCGCGAAAAAAATTCTTCTAACAACTACCGCACTCTAATTAACTCAATCCATTCGATTTTTATAATCAACTACTAACACGTACACGTATCTAGATACCTATGGTAATTGGTAATGGACATGTGATGGTAGTGCCAGAAGCGAAAGTGTTACTAAAAGATGGATCACTGCTATTATTATTATTATTTTTTTTTTGATCGATCGATCGTTTCAAAACAATCTAATTAGCGGGGAGTTCGACTCGGCTTGAGTCATCAACAACAAAATTGTAATTGCATTTGACCAAAAATCTAGGCTACCAAAACTGTATCAATTGAAACTTGATGTAATCGAAAATTACCTGGGTATACGAGAGATAAATATTCGTGGAATTCCTTTATTATAACACTCATAGCTGTTAGATAATAACATCAATTACTTATTAACCTGAAATGTTTAAATATTTATTTTTTAAAAATCGGTCTTAACGAAATCATATTTTAATATTATAAACAATATGTAATAAAAAGTAGGTGAAATAATTATTTTTGGTTGTTAATTTCACGGTGTAAATTTCGATGAAAATTATTGGCTAATTTATTTTTTTAATGAAATGCAGTTGAATAAACGAGAGTTAAGGGGACCGGTTTGACTTATGGAGGGTTTTGATAACTCGACATTTTAACTTATAGAGGACTTATCAACAGGAGAGATAAACATTTGACCATTCGTAGAGAATACGATACAATCATAAAGTTACTCGTAGCTCCTCGAAATTTAAGAATGGACCATTAAGGATCATCTATTAATTAAATGTTTGAATTTCACTATGTACACTGCACTGTAACATTTTATTTAATTATTTTCACAATTTATTTAACACTCGCGATTCATTGTTTACGATTTATTTATCATTCCCAATTTATGTTTCATTCGCGATGTCGATTTATTTATGACTGATCACATTGACGATTTATTTCAAACTGAACTACCTATGTATGTTTGTCTTCCTCTTATATAAGCACTCGGAATTCTTCCAGAACATTCGATTCTATTATTCTTTTGCCAGAACTTTCTATTTTTAACCGACTTCAAAAAAAGGAGGAGGTTCTCAATTCAACTGTATTTTTTTTTTATGTTTGTTACCTCAGCATTTCCGACTGGGTGAAGCGATTTGATGATTCTTTTTTTATTTGAAAGCTGGTGCTTTCCGAATGGTCCCATTTTAATTTGAAGAAAATCGTTCACTTCTAAGGGGTTGAAAACTAAGGGATGAAATACTTACTTCTTATTGGATGGCTCGATTTTGAAAATTATTTTTTTTATTTGAAACCCAGTGCTTTTCGTGTGGTTCCATTTTAATTTGAAGGAAATCGTTCATTTTTAAAGAGTTGAAAACTAAGGGATGAAATACTAACTTCTTATTGGATAGCTCGATTTCGATAATTTTTTTTTTATTTGAAAGCTAGTGCTTCTCGTGGTGTCCAGTTTTAATTTGAGGGAAATCTTCCACTTCTAAGGGGTTGTAAACTAAGGGATGAAATATTAACTTCTTACTGGATAACTCGATTTTGATAATTCTTTTTTTATTTGTAGAACACAACCTTAAATTAATCTCCCATCCATTTAAAAAAAAAAACTCCACTTATAAGAGGTTAAAAATTAGAGATGAAATAATATTATAATTTTCTTCTGGCTAACCCGATTTTGATAATTTTGTTTCTATTACGTACAACGTATCTTTAAATTGTTCACATTTCAATTTGAAAAAAAAAATCCACCCCTTAAGGATAAAAATAGGGGATGAAATAGTGACGTTTAACCGAATTTTGATATTTTTTTTTTCTGTTGGAAAGAATAATCCATTTAGTTTTGTTATTACATTTAAAAGCAAAAAATTTCAACCCTTAAGGGCAAAAAGGGATGATCTAGTAACTTTTAATATTAAACGGCGCTGCCTCTTATCCATAAGAAATTACACACAGAAAGGCTAGAAGATTGTTCTGGCTCTCCCATACACCGAGTAATCTTTTTGGTCAAACCCTTCGCGCCGGTGGTCCAGTGTCTGGAGATCTTTCTAAAAAAGGTCTACAATCACGCCGTTCCTCATTACACAGATGTTTTAATTCCACTAAACTCACGTACACCGTTGAGAGCCTCATTGAAACCTGTTCGAATTTTTTTTTTCAAACTTGGTTGGGTGCTGGGGTATAAAGGAGTTGAGGGAAAAGGAAAAGCTGATGCTTGCGGAAGGGTTGGTTCGATGACCCCACTCGTGGGTCCGGAGCCTGGAGTGGGGATCACCAAATCTGCTGTTAAAAAACTCAAACTCAGGACTGTAACGGGACTGATAACCGGACACTGTGGTGGACTGAGTAAGCATCTGCAGACTATTGGGGTGCCTCAATAGTCTCAATAGTGTGGGGGTAGGGAGGATAACGAGACCCATGTCATTTTTGACTGCAAAGCTCTAACAAGGTGGCGACACCTGTATGAAATCAATGAAGCCCAAATAGGCACAAATCGCGGAAGCTAGAACAGGGACTGCTTTTGCTAGGCAGAATGCTGAACCTGGAATAAGCAAGGATCCTTGCACAGTAGGAATACATGAGCAGAACAGCAGTACAATAAGCCTAAGCAGTGCGGAGGGAACGAGCCCTAATCAACTTACAAACGAACAACACTTCCAGATTATTGAATTTTATTATCAAAATTCACGCTCGGTTAAGAAAGTGCATCGTGCACTTGTTCCATTTTATGGTCAAGGAGTGGGGATCACTAAATCTGCTGTTAAAAAACTCAAACTCAGGACTGTAACGGGACTGATAACCAGACCCTGTAGACTGAGAAAGCATCTGCAGACTATTGGGGTGCCTCAATAGTCTCAATAGTGTGGGGGTAGGGAGGATAACGAGACCCATGTCATTTTTGACTCCAAAGCCCTCACAAAGTGGTGATTCCTGTATGGGATAATTGAAACACGTACAAATCGTGCAAAAAGCTTTGTACAGGGACGGCTTTTGCTAGGCAGAATGCTGATATAAATAAGCCTGAGGCTGCAGTGCGGAGAACGAGCCCTAACCTCGCTTTCTGATAACGAGGAAAACATTTTTTTTCTCGCTCTTGTTAACCAGGAATCCAAGCTAGAACAAAGAGTACACTCTTTTAATTTACAATACGTACTTGCTGCCCTCATATGGTCTTGAACATCAAAGACTAACATTAACAACCTCCAGGTATACCAAAATAAGATGGAAAGGATCGGTGTGAAGCAAACGTCCTGATGCAACCTGACCTTTAACCTCCTTTTAATTTTGCCTAGGCCAATTCTGTAAATGTTGTTCTGGTTTATACGGCTAACTGTTGTATGTGCTCCGTGATGCCGACTTCTCGATGAATTTGGGAGTTCTTTTTATACCACGGAGCATTCACACTGATCCTTATTTTGGAACACCTGGAGGTTGTTAATGTTCGTCCTTGATGTTGAAGACCATATGGGAGCTGGAGGTACGTAACAAGTGATCTCAAGATTTACTAGATCACAAGAGTATACTCCACGTTCAAGTTTGAATTCTTGTTTATAAAAGGGTATGACATGGTCAGTCTTAGATGCGCCTCTTTCTTGAGTCTGAATGTACTTCCAGATATCTGCCAGTGTCAAAGGTACCGTTGCATTGTACTATGGTGTCGTTAACCTTTACTATGTCTGGATCCCGTATCCTCCGCAGTCTGAATATCTAAGCTTCGCTCTTCAGTGGATTCAATTACAACCTTTATTTTTTAAATCATCCCTCCATCTCTAATACTAGAGTCATCTGGAAAGGAGGCGACGAGGCTATTTGATGGCACAGGAATGCCATACATTGAATAAGATTAGACCCAGTATCGACTCCTGAGGTACTCCTGCCGTAATTTCTCTTTCCGTAGATTGATCATTATTTAGGACTTGTGGCTTGGCCCGTGAGGAATCACAGGTACCTACAGATACTACAGATGTTGGCTAATAAAATGTTTCCGCAACAACTCTGCTGTTTACCGGATGCCAAGATTTGCCGATGGATTCTTATAGATCTCGCTAATCGTATAAAAGCTTTTGGGATAATGAAATATTTTCAAAGTTCTAAAAATATAAGTTTATTGAATTCAGTAGTAATCTTGACCATTTACATAGAAAATTATCAAATAAAAGGAATAACTTCGACTTATTGTCTGTGTGAACTTGTTCTTAATATCTACCATAAAAATTAGAGATATTATAAAAATTGTACTGTCCTTATTAATGCAATGTTTGCTAAGTCTTTCGTTACCAATTCATAAGAATGAAATTGAAGTTAAAAAATCTTATTTTAAAAAAAATTAGCTGCTCTTTTTAATCAACTTTAGTTTTGAAACAAACTAATCTACTGTTAGTTATAGTCTTACAAATGAATTTAATTACTGAGAATATGATGAAAATAACTGTTATAAAAAATAATAAAACATCCAGAGATAAACATTGAAATCGATTTAATCGTACAGCTCCCGATTGAAGATGTGGTGCTCCTTTGTGTCGTAATACATATTCGACCCAATAAACAGCCTTGTCTAATGGATGGATTTGATAGTCCCTGAACAACTCGGATCGTTTTTTGATGTTCTCTCGATACCTGTATAAAAAAATTACATTAAAATATTTTTTATAAAATCGTTAGTTAAAAATTACTTTGTATTGTTGATAACTTCATCGATTGCCCATCGTAGAGATACTTCGTTAATTGTACCAAATTCTAGTTGAACACCAATTTCGAAAGTTTCGACAATTTTTCCGTTTTGTGGCTGATCGCCAAAGAGTGGCATCGCGATTAGGGGCACACCATAATAAACGGCCTCCATTAAACTTGAAATACCCACATGAGATATGAAAGCCTTACAATTTCGATGAGCTAAAATTAAAAAAAAAAATTTGTCTATGATTTCTAAGTCACGAAGGTCCAAAGTTGTAAACATTCAAAAATAAACCGAAAAAAAATTTTATTTAAGAAATGGAAAAAAATGGATTGGGTCATCCTTAATATTGGTATTAGCTAAAAATTTTTATCTTCATATATCTAGATTACCTTATAGACCAGGGTCGATAAATTTTGAACCCAAAAATAATTATAATAGGATGAAACCCAAAAGAAAAGGAAGAGAATATAACAAAAATGAAAGGAAAAATAAATTATGGTCGATCTGAGATGGGGAAGTGAAAAAAGGATAGAGGTTTAAGGGTGAAAACGGTTTATCTCGGTTTCCGATAAAACTTCAAGTAGATGATAACCTACTGATGTACTACCTGATGTAGATAACCTACAACTTTGGTATTTAACTTTTTTTCATAGGACTTGTAGTTTTTAGACCGGGGTAAATAATTTTTGAACAGAAAAAAAGTTATCGTAGGATGAAACCCATTGGAAAAGGACGAGAAAATAACAAAAATGAAAGGAAATATAAATTACGGTCGATCTGAGGTGGGGTAGTGGAAAAAGTAGGGGTCTTTAAAGGTAAAAGCGGTTTATCTCGATTTCCGACAAAACTACAAGTCCTATAGAAAAAAGTCAAATAGCAAAGTTGTAGGTTAAAAGAAGATCTACAACTTTTGTGCGAACGTTTTTTTCACATAACCTCATAATTTATGTGAAAAATTCCAATTACCAAATTTCTTGGTTTTTTATTTTTATTTTTTACAAAACAATTTCATAAAAAATTTTTTTATTTTGTTATAAATAAGAAACCGAAAACTTGGTTATTGATATTTTTCATATAAATTATGAGGTTATGTGAAAAAAATGTTTGCACAAAAGTTGTAGATCTTCTTATAACCTACAAGGTTGCTATTTAACTTTTTTTCATAGGACTTGTAGTTTTTAGACCGGGGTAAATAATTTTTGAACAGAAAAAAGTTGTAGTAGGATGAAACCCATTGGAAAAGGAAAAGAATATAACAAAAATGAAAGGAAATATAAATTACGGTCGATCTAAGGTGGGGTAGTGGAAAAAGTGGAGGGTTTTAAAGGTAGAGGCGGTTTATCTCGATTTCCGATAAAACTACAAATCCTATGAAAAAAGTTAAATAGCAAAGTTGTAGGTTATAAGAAGATCTACAACTTTTGTGCGAACGTTTTTTTCACATAACCTCATAATTTATGTAAAAAATTCCAATTACCAAATTTCTTGGTTTTTTATTTTTATTTTTTACAAAACAATTTCATAAAAAAAATTTTTATTTTGTTATAAATAAGAAACCGAAAACTTGGTTATTGATATTTTTCATATAAATTATGAGGTTATGTGAAAAAAATGTTTGCACAAAAGTTGTAGATCTTCTTATAACCTACAAGGTTGCTATTTAACTTTTTTTCATAGGACTTGTAGTTTTTAGACCAGGGTAAATAATTTTTGAACAGAAAAAAAGTTGTAGTAGGATGAAACCCATTGGAAAAGGAAGAGAATATAACAAAAATGAATGGAAATATAAATTAGGGTCGATCTGAGGTGGGGTAGTGGAAAAAGTGGGGGTTTTTAAGTGTAGAAGCGGTTTATCTCGATTTTTGACAAAACTACAAGTCCTATAGAAAAAAGTTAAATAACAAAGTTGTAGGTTATAAGAAAATCTACAACTTTTGTCCTGACACTTTTTTCACATAACCTCAAAACTTATGTGAAAAATTCCAATTACCAAATTTCTTGGTTTTTTTTTTTATTTTTATTTTATACAAAAAAATTTTATGAAAAAGATTTTTATTTTGTTAAAATTTAGAAACCAAAAACTTGGTTATTGATATTTTTCATATAAATTATGAGGTTATGTGAAAAAAATGTTCGCACCAAAGTTGTAGATCTTATTACCTACAACTTTGCTATTTAACTTTAAGTTTCCATAAAACTTCTAGTTTTTAGACCAGGGTATATACTCTTTGAATAGAAAAAAAATTATAGTAGGATGAAACCCATTGGAAAAGGAAGAGAATATAACAAAAATGAAAGGAAATATAAATTACGGTCGATCTGAGGTGGGGTAGTGGAAAAAGTGGGAGTTTTTAAGGGTAGAAGCGGTTTGTCTCGATTTCCGACAAAACTACATGTCCTATAGAAAAAAGTTAAATAACAAAGTTGTAGGTAATAAGAAGATCTACAACTATTGCGCTAACACTTTTTTCACATTACCTCAAAAGCAACCTAATTTTCAATCGAAAATTTTCACTTTAAAATATATTACTTAAAATATATTTTTTTAAAAAGTCGGTGGATCTTTTGTACGGTTAAATGTCTCCTTTCTGATGGTGCCAAAAAAAATATTTATATTACTATGTTAAAAGTTCCCACAAAATGCAATAATTCGAGCGTACAATTTTTTTTATTGTAAAAGAGAAAAATAAAAAACCAAAAACTTGGTTATTGAAAAATTTCACATAATTTTTGAGGTTATGTGAAACAAATGTTAGCACCAAAGTTGTAGATCTTCTTATAACCTACAACTTTGCTATTTAACTTTTTTTCATAGGAATTGTAGTTTTTAGACCAGGGTAAATAATTTTTGAACAGAAAAAAAATTATAGTAGGATGAAACCCATTTGAAAAGGAAGAGAATATAACAAAATGAAAAGAAGAATAAATTACGGTCAGTCTAAAGTGGGGAAGTGGAAAAGGGGGAGGGGTTTAGGGGTAGAAACGGTTAATCTTGATTTTCGACAAAACCACAAGTCCTACAGAAAAAAGATAAATAACAAAGTTGTAGGTAATCAGAAGATCTACAACTTTTGTAATATAACTTTTTTCACATTACACCAAAAGCAACCTAAATTTCAATCGAAAATTTTCACTTTAAAATATCTTACTTAAAAGAATTTTTTTAAAAAGTCGTTGGCCTTTTTGTACGCTGAAATCTCTACTTTCTGATGGTGCAAAAATATATATATTTTACAATGTTAAATGTTCCCAGAAAATGCAATAATTAAAGTGTAATTTTTTTTTTTTTGTAAAAGATAAAAATAAAAAAACCAAAAACTTGGTTATTGAAATTTTTCATTTAATTTTTGAGGTTATGTGAAAGAAATGTTACTACAAAAGTTGTAGATCTTCTTATTACCTACAACTTTGCCGTTTAACTTTTTTCATAGGACTTGTAGTTTTGTCGGAAATTACCGTAACACCCTCCCCTACTTTTGAAAGTTTTTTATGGACAATATTCAGAGGAAATGGCCCATAATAGACAGACAGACATCCAGCCAGACATATTCGTAATTTTGTAAGATAGAAAAAGGGTTTAATTGCTTATAAACTTACCAACTATGTTTTGTTGTGGAAACCACTTGCTAGTCATAATATTTTCTGGTAATCCTGGAAAATCTTTTATCTCCCATTTCCATACAACGCGTTGCTTCAGTTGCTTGAACACCTTGAGGAAGACATCCCGTGTTTCATTCGACATAAATGAGCTTTTAAGATTCGTGCCAATACTGAAATAAATAAAACCTTCGCTAGCCTCATCCAAAAATCTCTGCAGCTGGTCATTGGCCGTTAACTTCGAATCAGTCGTCAAGTTTCGTAAGTGAAAGCCTCCAATTTCAATCATATTTGGCACAAAAGCTCGTGGAAATGAAATGCTCGGATGCGAATTGACAAACACCAATGAAACATTGGCCATTAAATCGTAGATGGACGGCGAGTTGGGAAAATACTGATCGATAATCGCCTGGTGTATGGGCAGATAGATGAAATACTTGTAAAGACCAGCAGCTGTACTGGCTAGTGTATTGATGCAACGTTGCGAAAAGGTCATTTGGTCGCTGAATGGAAAAATTGGTTGTGGTATGTGGGCGTGAGCTTCCGGATTTCCGACCAAGTCGTTTGTTATTTGGGTCGCTCCAATTGAGCTGAAGACAATTGTGGGAGCGCCGAAATGATGACCCAGGGCTAGGTGAGCGTCGTTACCAAACAGCTCCATGATGACTAGGTCAAATTTTTCTTGTAGTAACAATTTCATTGTTGGATCTGACAATGTCCTTTCAGTTAAAATATTATTTAGTTGTTGCAGTCGATAAATATGAACCAGGTTATTGTCGGTGGCTGAATCAATTCGTGTTCCTCCAGGTTTTTCATAAAAAATTCGATCTAAAAAATTAAACAACTTAATTATTTTTTTGAAATGACCAAATAGCCTAGAAATTTATTTTCCTACATTAACTAAAATTAAGGATCAAACATTTTTCCCCTCAAATTAATTATCCCTGAATGGATTTTTAAATATATTCAGAAAAATTTTTATACATAAATATTTATTTCATTAGCTGACACCAACTCCAAAAATAACAATAGTTGTACATTATAACTATTTCATCCCCTATTTTCATCCTTAGGGGGTGGATTTTTTTCTTCAAATTTGAATGTGAATAATTTATAGGTACGATGTACGTAATAGGAACAAAACTATCAAAATCGGGTTAACCAGAAAAAATTTATTATTTCATCCCTAATATTTAACCTCTTTTGAGTTTTTTTTAAATAAAAAACGGATATGAGATTAATTTATAATTATGTTCTACCAATATAAAAAAATAACTATCAAAATCTAGCTATCCAATAAGAAGTTAATATTTCATCCCTTAGTTTTCAACCCTTTAGAAGTGAAAGATTTCCTTCAAATTAAAATGGGACTACACGAGAAGCACCAGCTTTCAAATAAAAAAAGAATTATCAAAATCGAGCTATCCAATAAGAAATTACTATTTCATCCCTTAGTTTGCAACCCTTTAGAAGTGAAAGATTTCCTTAAAATTAAAATGGGACTACACGAAAAGCACCAGCTTTCAAATAAAAAAAGAGTTTTAAAAATCGAGCTATCCAATAAGAAATTACTAATTCATCCCTTAGTTTTCAACCCTTTAAAAGTAAAAGATTTACCTCAAATTTAAATGGGACTACACGATAAGCACCAGCTTTCAAATAAAAAAAGAATTATCAAAATCGAGCTATCCAATAAGAAATTACTATTTCATCCCTTAGTTTTCAACCCTTTAGAAGTGAAAGATTTCCTTAAAATTAAAATGGGACTACACGAGAAGCACCAGCTTTCAAATAAAAAAAGAGTTTTAATAATCGAGCTATCCAATAAGAAATTACTAATTCATCCCTTAGTTTTCAACCCTTTAAAAGTAAAAGATTTACCTCAAATTTAAATGGGACTACAGGGGAAGTACCAAATTTCAAATAAAAAAAGAATTATAAAAATCTAGCTATCCAATAAGAAGTTAATATTTCATCCCTTAATTTTCAACCCCTTAGAAGTGAACGATTTTCTTTAAATTAAAATGGGACCACTCGGGAAGCACTTGCTTTTAAATAAAAAAAAAAAAAAAACATCAAAATCGCTTCACCCAGTCGAAAATTCTGAGGTAACAAACATAAAAAAAAAAAATACAGTCGAATTGAGAACCTCCTCCTTTTTTGTGAAGTCGGTTAAAAAGAAGAGGCTGTAAACCTTACCAAGAGCATGTGAACGTGAATTTTTATCCCCAATAAAAATTTCCCGATAATTCAATTCACTTCTAGTGTTATAAGAAAATGACGTCACAACTGTTATATTATGTTCTCGATTTGCCAGACCCTGCACTAAAACTTGTGCGAGCATTTGATGGCTTTTGTACGGCAATGGAAAAAATGCTAAAATATTTGCACTAAATCCCAAATTGCACGACATCAATACAACAATCAAAACTGCAACGGTATGCAAGTGCATTTTGAAAAATTTACTTTACAACTTATTACTAAGCTTGTTGGCTTAAATTCTTTTATAGTCTTACATTCAGGTTTCTGACTAATTTGAACGATAAATGATAAAGATAAAACCTGTTGCCATTGATCGAGGAAACAACAAAGAAAAATTTTGTCTCTTTGTAACTTATAAAAATAGGTTGATGTTGAAATCCGATTTAATCTTTTGTACTTATAACATAAAAATTGAAACAAATAAATTTTGAACTTACCCAACATTAAAGTCTCGACACCATCTAAAATTTTGTACTCTCGATAGTTTTCGATTGATGATAGTTCCGGATAGGGGGTGGCCATTGTAACGTTATGTCCTTTCAGAGCGAGTGCTTGGAACAATTTTCGACCGAGAAAAGTATGACTTTTACTCGCCGATATAAACAATCCGAAAATTTTTGCATTTTCTATGCATCTTATATGAATGATGCACATGCAATAAAACAATAGGAACGACTTCATTTCACGACTTGATGAATTGTTTAATTAATTTTTTTTAAAATATCATACAATTAATAGATAAATACAATAAAATATCGATTATCTTAACGCGTTAACTGCACTTTTTGTAATCAATTTATTGATTAAATATTTCTTTTAAATATATGTAAAATTAGTTTAAGGCTTTAAGGTTTAAGGTCAAGATCACTTCACAATCTGGATGTCTTTTGTGAACAATGCCACAAACGTGAATGTTGTCAATTTTTAATTGAAACCTTATATTGGGAAGGAATTACTTACATGTTAAGATTATATAATAATATCAGTACACAATTATATATATAAGAGAAATTTTTCGGTTGATTTCTGATATATTTTGTTGTTATTCTATTAGATTATTATTTAAGAATCTGTCTTATTCGAATTTATGCTACTATAATTAAAGTACGAAGCATATCATAAGATACAGAGAGATGATCATTCATACAGAACGATGCATGTTAAATCTATCTCGATAATAGGTACTAACAAATTTTATTGTTTCAATTATCAAATAAATTAAGTAAATTTCATTAAACAAATCATTTAAATTGAATTATAAACGCATAAAATTATATGATTGATGAGTATTATGAGAAAACTTAACACATGCAAATGTAACAAAACCTCAATGAATTATCTCTGAATGATGATTGGTGACATTTTTATTTTTATCACGAGACAACATGTGGTGTTTCCGATTTAATTTAAATTTGTAAAAATTGTCGTTATTTTTCTTATAGGTCTACATATACAATGCACAAAAATCCAATTGCAATTTTTAAAAAGATCGTCTCTGCTTAAATTATTAATCCATCAAAAGACCAAATTAAAATTAAAAAATCTTTAAATCGAATATTTAATTTAGTAATAGTTTGTAATTTTTCTAAGTTAAAATTTAACTTATTAAGAAAAATACTTTCATTGAAAAAAATTAAAAAAAAAACATTTTAATGCTAGCAATGATCGGAGAAGATTT
This sequence comes from Sisyra nigra, assembly GCA_958496155.1. Classification (NCBI taxonomy): domain Eukaryota; kingdom Metazoa; phylum Arthropoda; class Insecta; order Neuroptera; family Sisyridae; genus Sisyra; species Sisyra nigra. The sequence continues at coordinate 2,619,446 of OY292313.1, read as the reverse complement.
ACTTAAGAAAAAGTCCGCGAGAACTTTCCTGAAAAGATCATTTCTATTTAATGGAATGATTTAAATAATATAGTTCATTGAAATGATTCACTTTTATGGCACAGAATATAATTTTATTTTTGAAGTTATACTTTCTTAGGCGCGTTATGAAAAAATGATGAGAGTGAAATTTTAGGATGCGCGCGCATTTTCAGTCAAAAATTAACAAAATGAAGTCAGTCGCAAAATCATTGGGTTTCCTGGCGCGCGTAATTTGAATTTTTGTTGTATTTATTTGATTAATAAATAAGTTATTACTTTTCTCGAATTTTGTAGTAGTTGTTATAGGTACTTTTTGAAGTTTAATGATGAAAATGACGTCTGCATCGCGGCGCGGTTTCAGAAGCATTTGTAGCGTTCTATTTTATCATCAAAAATTAACAAGATGAAGTTGCCCGCATAACGGCTCGGTATTTTTACCTAGACGCGCGTAATTTGAATTTTTGTTGTATTTATTTACTAATTTATTAATTTTTTAAATTTAAATTTAAAATAATTATATATACAAATGGCACAAATTATTAAGAGGGTATTTTAGTCTAGGGGCCCGAATTTCTAGCGTTTTTTGGCAATTGATAAAGAAAAAGAATTTGATATATTTAGTATCCCGTTTTTTATCATTTGTTTATGTATATTCAGAGAGTACACAAAATTAATTACAATTTTTTTTTTTATTTTTCATTGAGTTATGCGTCTTTGAAGTAAAGGGGGGAAAAAATACCGTGTCCTCGTCGCCATGATTTCTACCCTTGTGGTCATTTGAAAAATTAAACAATGATGGATTCTTGATAAGTACAAATGTCGCTATCGCATGAACCTTCAAAACAGAAAAAAAAAATTTTTTTTCATAAAATGGCGGCTGCTCAAAAATAACGGTAGATTTTTTCACTCATTTTTTAACTTTGTCGAACTTTTAAAAATATTTTAAATTTAAAATTTTCATTTTTTGTTGGTTCATGCGATAGAGAGATATTCAAAGAATATTCATGCCAAATTTCAAGTAAATTGGCTGATTAGAACCTGAGATATTATGGCGACCGCATCGAAAAAAGTAGTTTCGAGAAAAACGCGTTTTAAGTTTTACGTTAAGGCTCAACCGGTCTCGTTGCCGCGACACTAAAACGGCTATAACTTTGAAAATAATTTGAATTTTGAAAAATCATTTTAGGGAGATATTTTTGAATATATAAACTATCGGATTATGAAAGATAACATTTTTCGATTTTTTCAAAATCCTAGACTAGAAAACCCCCTTAATAAATAAGTTATTACTTTTCTCGAATTTTGCAGTAGTTGTTATAGGTACTTTTTGAAGTTTAATGATGAAAATGACGTCTGCATTCCATGCATATTCTTGGTTATCACGAAATCTGGGATTCTGAAATGATTCAACCATCTTAGAATAATAATTTAGTAACACAAGATATGAATAAGATTAAGACATTTACTTTGAAAAGTAGCTACTTACTTTATTTCGCAATTTTTATGAAGCTTCGTTTTAATGCCATGCATAAATTGTTAACCAGAAAAATGATCCTGACAAATTATATATACAAAATATTTCATGCAATTTCAAAACCTCACAATTTTCTGGTAAAATTTTTTTGAGCTTGATAACTAAGATTTTATATTTATTTAAAATTTTTTACTAAAAACGTGTTAAATTAACCCCCAATTATTTATTGAAATAGTGTTTAGTTGACCCCCATGTGTCCGTGTTAAATCCGCAAAAACTGTGTTAATTAATGCGAAAGGAGTCCTAGGGGTCCCATTGGCGGGGGTTTGAGGCAGACCCCACACAAGAGAAATTATAATCATTGTTCATTTACCCGATTTTCATTCATTGACTGAATGTGCACTTCTTGACACCGCGAAGTTTTAAACAAAACTAAATGTTATAACATCAAAATTATGCTACAAATACGATTTGTAGTTATTCTTTAAGGACTTTTTGTCTGAGAATATTTTGTCATGGCGATATTTCTTCCGGCGATATTTTGTTGGGGATATTTTGTCCAGCCGATCAAGACATTTTAATTGATGTTGAAAAATTTGATTTTACCTTATATGGATTTTTTTAAGGATTTTGATAAAACTACGAGGCTTACAGACCCCACTCTGCGCTTAATTTAAAGCTAATTAATTTGCCTACAAATTATATTCAGCAGGTTCTGCACGTAGGATCAATAGCTTCACCGCAACTTCGATGCAAAAAAGGCCTTAACCCAACATTTTCAATTTTTGAAAAAAAAAAACTGGCCTATTATCAAAGTGCCGTAGCTCGGTAACTCATTGACCTACAGAGCTCCGGTTGTGCTTAATTTATAACAAATTTGATGCTGTTAAAAAACGTACAGAATAGCTGACAAGGAAAAATGGGTGGATTAGGAGATATCATGCAGAATCTGAAACAAGTTCAAACTACAACTAATGGGTTCAAACAACATACTATAAAATCAGAGATACATCATGTTTTGCGAATTTAGCGATTTTTTATGTCTACATATGTCGATTCTGAATGGCCTTTTTTTTGATTTTTTTTTTAAATTTAAAACCACTATGGTCATTAGGGATCGTCGAATCCGAAAACCCAGAAAAAACATCTTTGACTTTCATTTTCTTAGTTATTCTTATTTTCCGTATTACTACTTTGGTTCAAATTATGACTAATCTATACCAATAATAAGATTGAAGATTTTTACTACTTGAATACTGATAAAAAAAAACGTTCCATCTCTCCTGCGCGAGAGAACGAAAAACGGAATCATTTTTCCTAGCTAAGATTTTTATCTAATCTAAAAAATTTAAGGCGTTTTGTTGAATATTCTTTAATGCCTACATTTTCATATATTTAATACAAAAAAATAAATGCCATTTACATTGTAATTATCCCTAAAAAAACAGGGTAATAACAGGGTTTGTCCAGGGTAAACTTGAAAATAGCTGAACCGATTTCAATGGCATTTTCACAAAAAGTTATTAAATATTGTAACTTACATTATAGGCTACTTTTTATTTTGAATAGTTTTCCCTGCCTGTTTGTTTGTTCTTGGCAAACTTGAAAAACGGCTGGTCCGATTTGGACGAGATTTTCACTATAAGTAGTAAATATGACAAAAAGTGATTTAAAATACTTTTTATTCCGAAAAAATGTTGATTTTCTGAGCAAAAAAATAAAAACTATAAAAACTGCGCAACGAAAAACATACATCGGCAGGCAGTTGTGATACAATGTACATATACTAACATATCGTAGAGACGACATGATTTTAAACTATTTAATTTGTTATTCTTATAAATTAATGTTCGTACATTTGAAAATTATAACCATGATAGAAGTATAGGGATAGGTTAAATTCCTAGAAACCATAAATACATTGTGAATTTATGGGTAGTTAATATATTATTAATAGTTCGGCTGAGTAAACGTTCGAATTGTCGCGGGAGGAGAAGGAAATCCTCTGCAGTAAATATAATTTCATTCATAAAAAGAAATGTCTTAGTTCAAAAATGAGACCCCTAAGAATAAATAACAAAAACAGACAGTTCGACTTAAGTGATCCCAATTAGGAGTTTGATTAAGAGAGGTGAAGCCGTTAGGTAGAGCCCTCAGAATAAAAAAAAATCCAGCCCAACTTATTTTTCAAGAGAAAATAGCAACTTAGATGTGGCCATCGCGTTGTTTTTTTACCAAAAAACTATATTCTTAATTTTCAATTTATTTTAGCAAGATCTATAAGAATTCGTTGTCCAATTTTGGACCTCGGGAAATAGCAGACTTGCCGATAAGACTTAATGCACTTTATACTATATCCTAGAATAATGAACCTAAGGCAACCTAATTTAATACCTCAGATCTTTAGATAACACATTAAATATTATTGATCCTAAAAAAGGTACACTTCCTAAAGGATAGCTACTAATCCATTCAACTAAAATTAATAAATGATTTCATGACATTTGGTGTGAAAGGTTCTCAAAGCTTAAATATTTTTAATATTTTACAATATTCAAAAAAACGTAAAGATCCTACCTATAAGACCGCTTATATCTGTTCCTGGAAAAGTAGTTTAACGGATTTTCATGAACTTTCTATGAAATAAAGGTCTAGAAATATCTAATTATCTTTTTTTTTTTTGTAAAAATAGCTTAATTTCGTATTTTGGATAAAATTTTCTATTATCCAATCAGATTAATTTAGATACGCTCTGCGAAGCGGGCGGGTATCAGCTAGTGTTCAAATAAAAAAAAATAGACAACTGGCTCCAGGGATGCACATACCAACAACACCACTTCGCTTTTATTACACACCCTCAAAAGGTAGTTAGGTACTAACGTAATAAATTTAAAAAAAAAAATAATGTTGTTTGTTAACTTTGATATATCTAAGTAAATGAACAAACTACTTAATTTAATTTCTGTAATAACACAAAAAATAATATTAATATTTATAGTTATTTTCTTTAAAAATGCTTAAAAATCAGTTAAGAAATATTGTTTTAAAATTTAAACACAACTACCATTAATTTCTTTAAGTCAACAATAATAATTTGAAATATGGTAGTTAAAATTTGGTGCTAAAAATTATAAAAAACTTAATGACTGAATATAATTTACGAATTTAAATAGAATCTATAAACTGTATTCGATTTCTTAACGTAAATCGACCGGTTATTGGAAAAACAGGTTCTTCCGTTTAAATCATGTTTGTTATAAAACATAATAAACATTGCATAACGTCCATCTATACGCAAATGCATTTTTATTGATAAATGGCAAATATCTATGCATTCATAAATATTATTAGCCTAAAAATATTTTAAACAAAAACAATTAAAACATTGAGAAACCCCCATAGAAGCGCACGAATTTCGTTAAGTTTTCACTTTTACAAAATCGTGATAAAATTTACAATTTACAAAAAAAATCAAGTTAAAGGTCGAATCGAATTGTCCAAACAATTAAGAAATCTTTTTTGTCGAAACATTTTGTTCACCATATATGAATATAATTACTCGAGTAGAAATTTTCAACTAGGTAATAATAATAACAAATCGTTTAGAGATCACATAACATTTAATTATTTTTCCTTCTATATATTTAGATAACAGCAAAAAACATTCTGTGATTAAAAGCATAACGACAAGTTTTTACTTATAGAGTTTCTCTCAAGAAATTTTATAGCAAAAAAAAAGGTTGGTTACTTTTATTTTTTTTTCATGTTGATACCTATAGTTATGAAATTATTAATTTACACTGTTGCAAGAGAAAAATGTGAGATTTTATTACCTTTTCTATTAAGTCAATGACGTGTCAATGAATCAGTGCATACATTGAATTCAATTTAAATTGATAATACAATTTATTGTTGAGCATCACACATAAAATATTAATAACATGTTCTAAGTGTGCAATCGTATAATGAACTTTAACGGAATTCCATTCGATTTATACACCATAAATACATACTCATAGTATATTATTTACAGAATCTGATTATTTCTCTTTGATTATATAATTTCGTTAGTTCATTCTTATTATTGTAGGTTCTAGAAAAGTTTTTATGGGAATAGCGATTTTTATGTAATTAGTTTCTTTTTTTTAATGGTATCTAGGAACGATTGAGGAATTTAAGAAATTTTATGTGATTGTTTTAACTTCCTTCTAGTCGAAAAACTTTGTGTAAATGAAGATGACAAATAATTTTTTTTCTTTATTAATTATTTATAGTATTTTCAATCTGTTAACACTTTCATACAACAAACAAATCTATACTAATATATAAAATTGAAGAGTTTGTTTGTTTGATTGGTTGGTTGAACGGGCTAATCTCAGGAACTACTGGTTCGAATTGAAAAATTCTTTTAATGTTGGATAGCCTAATTATCGGGGAAGGCTTTAGGCTATATAACATCACGCTACGACTAATAGAAGCAGAGCATCGATGGAAAATGTTGCAAAAATCAGGAAAAATTTTTCCTTTTGAGAGCGTTCGTGGCCTGCCCTGCGTAAACGGTTAAAGTTACGCAAAAATTATGTGCAGAAAAATTGTTCCTCTTAAAAATTTCTACAAAAAAGTCCGCAACGGCATATGTCTATCTTTTACGGTTAGCCCGCTATAACCTTTTTAATGGTTGTTAAGGTTGTTTCAAAAAGAATTCATTATTTGCGAAACTGTTTTTAGACACATATTATTAATTCTTAGCCAAATAAATATGACTTTTAATAAAATTTGTTGTGATAATAAATGACAATCTGAGTCATTAAATAGAATTTTTTTTATTAAGGGAAAATGTCTCATTTACCCGGGAAATTGAAAAACGGGTTGGAGAAAAAAATTATGCATAAACTCTATTTTTAGTTGAAAATGGATTTTGGTGATATATAAGTATGATAAATATGCGAATCATTATCTAAAACACGTTTTATTTCGGAAAAATTTCTCATTTTATCGAGAAAATAGAGAAAAACTGGTTCGAAGAAAAATCATGCTGAAACCAAACATTTTAATAACTCATTTATTAGCTAAGAGTTAAGTAATAACTCATAAGGTTCTCAAGGCAAAATGATAATTTTTCTTTTCATACAGTCCACTTTTTATCCAGAAAAAATGTATGTTCCCGTAGGATAGATACGTTTTTGTTTTTCACAGAACAAAAGATTACCATCATTTCTTGCAATATGGTGGTTTAAGAGACAGTGAATGATATGGGTTACTTTTTATGTTAGAATATTGTACGGTTCCCGTAGGATAGGCTAAAAATAGAATCTTTCAGGAACTGAGTATTTCAAAAGCGTTTTCTAAAAGTTCATGAATAAGAGTTTTAACGAATTTTCTTCAGGAAAGCTTGATCTCTTTTTTATCCAGAAAAAATGTTCTACTCCCGTAGGATAGATATGTTTTTGTTTTTCACAGAGTAAAAGATAGACATGATTTTTTGCAATATGATAGTTGAGGGATCAGATAATAATTTAAGATTATTTCTTATGCCAGAATAATGCAAGGTGCTCAAAAGATAGCATAATAATTGTCTCCTGCGGGAACCGTGTGTTAAAAAAAAGGTCGGGAAATAGATCTTTAAAGTTCGTGAAATAGCGTTTTAACACATTTTCTTTTTAGGATTAAAATAAAAATTACAATTTTTACTTGAAGATATGATTTTTTATTTAACATCCGAAAAATAATGAAAATTTTTGAAACGTTGAAATTTCTTTCATTGTTAATTTTCGAATACATATTTAGAGTTTAGCGTGTTAAATTACATTTAAAAAATCAACAATTAAATTTTCAACTTTTCTTTTCAAAACTCCCCACTCTTTAAAATATGTTAGGCCACCTAAGTGAGCGCTTGCGCTTTTCCTTCTCAATATTTGTGTACTTCTAACTTTTTTTCAGTAGTCAGTACTGAGCTGATTCATAGATCATTAGACATTCAGCTCCTTGCAATATATTATATCAGATACAGAAGTACAAGTTTAAAATATATTATTTATTACAACGGTTACAGGCGTCGCAATAATCAAATAACATTTCAATTTTTTTACGTTACTCTTTGTTTAAATTTCACATATTCTTTTTTCTTTATTATATTTTAAGTTTACATACGTAAATTTTATCAATAAAACACCCCAGTAGTGTTATGCAGCGTTCCTTTATTATTCCCGTTCCCGTGACATTTTCTACTATAGTTCCACTCTTACTGATCATAGTGTGATGTACCTAAGATAGCTCATGGGTCATGTTATACTTTTAACGTTACAGACATACAATGTTTTTCTTGGTTTCGTCCGCGTAGTTTTAAATTAGCATTATAGGTACCAAATTTTATCTCTTCAATGGTTCTTAAGTGATTTGTGGATAAAACAAAGAAAGTTTCAACTCCTTTAGAATTGTGCCATAAGTTCCCCACTTTTAACCCTCTCGCACTCTTATCTGACGCAGACGGAGTTGCGCGGGTCAGCTAGTGAGTTATAAAATCAAAATTAAAAAAAAAAACTTTAATATAAAGAACAAGAGTATGTTGAAGAAAGCCACCAGCCAGCACTGGAACTTTCTAAGAAATTTGTAGGTGATTTCTTGGCCATTGTCGCTTTAAACGACGTGGTGGATTTTTTGGGAAAGAATTTGAATTTCTGGATTAGAATGGGAAAATAATTTGTCATGACATTTAATGAATCTATCCGAAATATAAGAGGCGTTAAGATCTCTATGAATTACTTCATTTGTGTATGGAGCGTGTAGGATTTTTTGAAGGACTTTTGACGGAAATGATTGGATGCGTTTGTTATTAGAAGGCTTAGTGGAGCCCCACAATTTTAAACCAATATTTTAGATAAATAAGTATATTGTTGAATACGTATCTTAAGCCAGTAATTTAATGATGGATGAAATTTCAATATCACAAGCATATTAAGGACTTGAAAAACTATTACTTTCTTTTACTACATACCTACTTTATAGACCAGAGATAAAGCCTTTGAAAATGGTAAAAAGTGAAAAAAAAAATATATAATAGGATGAAATCCATTAGAAATGGAAGAGACTATAAAAAATATGAAATGAAAAATAAATTACGGCCGATCTGAGGTTGTGAAGTGGAAAATGAGGGTGCTTTTACGGGTAGAAACGGTTTATCTCGATTTCCAACAAAACTACAAGTCCTATGAAAAAAAAGTTAAACAGCAAAGTTGTAGGTAATAAAAAGATCTACAACTCAAAATTGTACATAATACAATTGTCAAATACAACTTTGAGCAGTTTATTAAAATTGACACTTTAACTATTGGATTTTCTTTGAACATTTAACATTGTAATGTATATTTCTTTTGCACCATCAGAAAGTAGAGATTTTAAGGAACAAAAAATTACCGGACTTTTTTAAAAAAGTAGATATTTTGACGTGAGAATTTTCGATTGAAAGTTAGGGTGCTTTTTAACCGACTTCAAAAAAAGGAGGAGGTTCTCAATTCGACTGTATTTTTTTTTTTAATGTTTGTTACCTCAGAATTTCCGACTGAGTGAAGCGATTTTGATGATTCTTTTTTTTATCTGAAAGCTGGTGCTTCCCGAATGGTCCCATTTAAATTTGAAAGAAATCGTTTATTTCTAAGGGGTTGAAAACTAAGGGATGAAATACTAACTTCTTATTGAATGGCTCGATTTTGAAAATTATTTTTTTATTTCAAAGCCAGTGTTTTTCGTGTGGTTCCATTTTAATTTGAAGGAAATCGTTCACTTCTAAGGGGTTGAAAACTAAGGGATGAAATACTAACTTCTTATTGAATGGCTCGACTTCGATAATTCTTTTTTTATTTGAAAGCTGGTGCTTTTCGTGGGGTTCAGTTTTAATTTGAGGGAAATCTTCCACTTCTAAGGGGTTGAAAACTAAGGGATGTGATATTGACTTCTTACTGGATAGCTCGATTTTGATAATGCTTTTTTTATTTGTAGAACACAACCTTAAATTAATCTCCTATCCATTAAAAAAAATAAAACTCCACTTATAAGGGGTTACAAATTAGAGATGAAATAAAATTATAATTTTTTTCTGGCTAACCCGATTTTGATAATTTTGTTTCTATTACGTACAACGTACCTTTAAATTGTTCACATTTCAATTTGAAGAAAAAAATCCACCCCTTAAGGATGAAAATAGGGGATGAAATAGTGACATTTAACCGAATTTTGATATTTTATTTTCTGTTTGAAAGAATAATCCACTTAGTTTTAATTAATTTAAAAGCAAAAAATTTTAATCCTTAAGGGCAAAAAAGGATGATGTAGTAACTTTTAATATTAAACGGCGCTGCCTCATATGAGCAGCGCGTTAACGGTTAACGTTAACGGCGTGTAAGGTTAACCATTTTCAAGAAAATAAAATCAGTTATCAAACTTCAGATCACTAAAACGCGAGAAATAAATAAATATTATAAAAAAATGAAAAACCGACTTTAAAATATATAAAAATTCTTAAACCAAAAATGCACTAAAAAGTAACAAAATAATGGCGTATCCTTGCAGTATCTACAACTTACAAATTGTTAGGATGATACAATGTACAACTGTTGTAATTTTTGGAGTTGGTGTCAGCCAAGAAAATAAATATTAATGGTAATTTGTAAAAATTGTAAAAAGGTTTAGTTGGTATTGGTATTTTGTAGTTTAAAGGTCGCTAGATATTGTTACAGTTCGAGTATATTGTTTAAAAGTTCATTTGAAAAATAATTTTCATAAGGTATTCTCGTTTTTAGCTAAGTACCTATTTTATCGTATTTCTTGGCTGACACCAACTCCAAAAATAACAACAGTTGTACATTGTATCATCCTAACAATTTGTAAGTTGTAGATACTGCAAGGAAACGCTATTATTTTGTTACTTTTTAGTGCATTATTGTTTAAGATTTTTTATTTATTTTGAAGTCGGTTTTTCATTTTTTTATAATATTTATTTATTCTTCAATATTAGGTCAAAGTAAGGTGAAAGAATAAATATTTTTAATCAAAAAAATTACACTGTTATTAGAACATTAAAAGGTAAGTTTTACCAAATTACTTGAAATTATTTTTTATTTTGTAAAAGATAAAAATAAAAACCAAAAACTTGGTTATTAGAATTTTTCACATAAATTTTAAGGTTATATGAAAAAAGTGTTAGCACAAAAGTTGTTGATCTTCTTATTACCTACAACTTTGCTATTTAACTTTTTTCCATAGGACTTGTAGTTTTGTCGGAAATCGAGATAAATCGTTTCAACCCTTAAAGCCTCCCTCCTTCCATTTCCCGACATCAGATCGACCGTAATTTATTTTTTCTTTCATTTTTCTTAAATTCTCTTCCTTTTCTAATGGGTTTCATCCTATTATAATTTTTTTTGGGTTCAAAAATTATCGACCCTGCTTTAATATAGTAAAAGAAGTATTGTAATCGGGTTGAATTTTCGAATTCGAGCTTTCATCAGAAATACATGTTTTGAGGTCTTCTGAGTCCAAAAAAGGGGTTTTTAGAAACATGTGCGTGTGTGTCTGTGTGACTGTGTGTGACAGCCATATCGTATCGAAAGCTTTATCCGAATTTCACCAAACTTGAAATCTTGTCTTCATATTTAATCTACTTGAGCCGCGAAGCTTTTGGTTGAAATCAGTTTTTATGTAATACCTTACTACCTACTTACATATAGACTTTTGTGTAGAATAAAATGAATTTTATTAATTTTTAACACTCGCACTTGGACCATTTCACATACGTTTTTTTTATACTGGTACGCGAGTACAATCTTTGGGATGGTAGATAGATAGATTTAAAAGTATGATATGTACAAAAAATATCGATTGTAAGTTTTTAAATTAGGGTAAAAAAATTAAATTAATAAATTAAAATTGTTTATACATTTAGTGTAAATTGTGGCGAGAAAAAAAAAAGTACAAACCGAGAAGCGAACCGAGAACGCATAGATTGATAAGCTAAAGCCTTTAGCAATGCGCCACGCCATTTGATACATGGTTAATACACTTTAAAGAATATAAACAGCGAGTTTCATAAATGAAAGTAAAAGAAAGTACTGTGCCGCCTCGGAGCAGATATTTTTTATAATATTATAACTTTATTTGTGAGGAGAAAGCCTTGTTAAATAAGGTTAAAGTTTCCGCAAATCTATTTTCCTTAATTTTACCACAACCGAAAATAAAACTGAGAAAATATTATTGAATATGCTATAGAAAACTAAGGTCTATCAAAAAAAAAAAAAAAATAAAAAATTCTTATAATGTTCAAAAATTGAATTTTATATACGAGTATTAAGGTATTTAATTTGTAGACAACCTTTTTTCATCTTACAAACAGGTTGAAAACTTGCAGAAGGGCAAGAAAAATTTCATCTTCTGAGTTTCCACGGTAAACGTCAACAAATTTCAATGTACCTACTCGATAGATGGATAGGAAAAAGGAATGTCATTATTTCCATAGAGACAAATACATGGGAAGAATGAATAATACTTAAAGACATAATACATTTAATTTTATTAAAAATATTTTACAAATGGTTATAAAAGACATATAAAATATTTAAAATGCATAAAAATATTGAACCTAAATATATTTTAATCTTACAACTTGAACTTAAGCTTATTAACTTTATTGTTATAAAGTAAAAAATTTATGAAAAGTTTATATAAAAGTTATTTTCCCTGTTACAATGACGTTAAACGTCCCATAAAAATAACAAGATTATAATAATTAAGAAAGAATATGAATGAATGATCAGCTTGAAAGTTTGGTACAAGCTGTACACGCGCACAGTCCGTAACAACTAAAATTTAAAAAAAAAAAATCAAATTTAAAAAATTAATATTTATATTGGGTGTACAATTTGAAGATGAGGGATTTAGTAGCAATAATTAGTTATTGTATGCATTTGTTCATACCATAATAAGTTTTTAAGCCATAAAGAGTATTTACAGGAGGTGTAACTTTTTTTGAAAATAAAAAAAATTTATGACTGAAAGTTATTGGCACGCCATCGATTAAAACATGCCGATTCTAGTTTTGGTACTTTAAAATGAAGACAAAAAGTAGATAGAGCAGAAAATTCTGGGCAAATGGAAACTTATCATGATACAGTTTTTAAGCTCTTAAAATTACTGGAAGTTATGAAAAGCAAAGAATCCAGCGACCACTAATACAAGAATATTACAAGAAATTGAAACTGCTGATGAAAAATGAATCTACAAGCCAACCAAAGGCCTTTATGCAATTTTATAAATATAGAAGTAATGGTTTGTATTTGATGGGAGTTTAAGGGTGTCAATCTTAATGGACTAGTAAAACCTGGTGGAACCAATATTGAAGAGCTTTATCTTAAGCCTTTTCTACACTTACTGATCGCTATGTGTAATGTGTGGACTATGCATGTATGTCGTCGCCACAAAGAATCTAGCCCAATAGCCATAAGAAAAGTGCTCCAGGCGGTTTTTGAAATATGCTTCCGCGTACTGATTCCTCTTCATGAAAAACTTATTGTCGCACGATTTTAACCCGCTACCCCCACTTGTATTGGAGTTACGGGGGAAACTACCCCAGACGTTAAAATTTTTTTTCTAGAAAACTATTGAAGATTTTTTCATGAAATTAAAACTGTACGTAGATATTGATAAAACGCATAGAATATATATTTTTTTCAGAATTTTTGTAAATCTGAAAATTATGAAAAATTTTATTTTTATTTTTTGAAGGTAGTTTTTTACATCAATAATAATACTAACAATATTTGAGTATGTATGCAGGTAATCTAAGATACAAAATAATTACGAGTAGGTATTATTTATTAAACTTGCTTTGAATTTCTTATTAGTACTTATATAAAGAATGGATAAAATATCCCTGCAATATATTGTTAATAGGCCTATTAAAAAATTTCAAAAATTAATTTCTTTCACAGGACTTTTTTTCTTGCCGAAAAACATATTATGATATATATATACAAGCCATAAAGCAATAAATGCATTTACGAAATGCATCGACTCATGGCTGCTTATTACCAACCTGTCCCTGGATGACCTCATTTTGGTGGTGAGCGACAACTAATTTATTGTAGCGACTTTTTTTAAATGAAAGATGGATAACAAATGCCCTAATCGCATTTTTAAAAAAAGGTATCACTTTAAGGGTTAATATAAAAAACTACCCTCAAAAATAAAAATAAAATTTTTCATAATTTTTAGATTTATAAAAATTCTGAAAAAAAATATATACCATGCGTTTTATCAATATCTACGTACAGTTTTAATTTCATAAAAAAATCTTCAATAGTTTTCTAGAAAAAAAAATTTTAACGTCTGGGGTAGTTTTCCCCGTAACTCCAATACAAGTGGGGGTAGCGGGTTAAAATCGTGCGACAATAAGTTTTTCATGAAGAGGAATCAGCACATGGAATCATTTTTCAAAAACCGCCTGGGACACTTTTCTTATGGCTATTGGGCTAGATCCTTTCATAGACTTCAATAGATTCTATATATTTCAATATAGACTTCAATAGATCTAATAAAATTAGTAATAAAAAAATAAATAAAAAAAATTTATTGTTGATGCACAGATGTGAAGCTTAAAAGGCTAAAGATAATTACATTTACGATTGTTGAAGAGAACATTAACTAAAAACGTCTTCATTAGTACCACTTGGGAGGATGATCGTTAAAATAAGCGGAAATCTTTTTAAGAACATTATACATGGTAATTTTTGTCTCATCCACTGTACTAAATTCCTCAAAGCTTCCAACTACTATTTTGGTATTTTAGGGGATGTACAATCTTATCCATGGAATACGATTTAAAAACAAATTGTTAATAGAAATTAAGCTAATTTTTTACAAAAATTTTACACCCAGTATAAACATTTAACTTTATAAAGATGATAAGCGGCCCACAAACAACACAGTAGTGCGATGTTTTAATAGAAATAAAAGTGGATGATCAGCTTTGAAAGTAAAACTTTTCAAGCCTGGTCTTACGGACGTGCAGCGGCCAATAACTAAAAAAAAAATGGAATATAATTAATTCTAACAATAATTTGGAAGATTTTAATGAAAACATTACATTTAAATGTATGTAGGTATGTTTGTGATGCGCATAGAGCCTTTATTTTTGAAGATTTTTTTGATTAGAAAGTTGTTAAACGACCGACAAATAACGCTGTCTTTTTGTGCTTGAGCATAAATAAAAATGGACGATCTGCATAAAATGTGTGCACTATTTGACTGGGTCGGGCCGAATAGCAGCACATAGTAACTATAAAAAGAAAATATAATTACTTTAGTAGTGGAAAAGTCTCTTAACATTTAAATAGAAAAATTAAACGAGTGCACTACATAATTATACAATAGAAATCTATATAAATGAAGGCATGTAAATATCTTAAAAACTCTTGAATAGATTTTAATCGAATCCTAAGACTTATATCGATAAGTGCCATTTTTTAACGTTTTGATATTTAAAAAATATCAAATATAAGTGTCAGCGGTGTAAGAGAGAACGTATACAACAAAAATTTATATAGTTTTTACATAAAATAAATAAGTAAGCAACCTTAAACTTTGGTGGAGTAATATTCTGATTAGTAAGAACTCTGGGGAACGTATTTGAAGGCTTCATTGGTGCGTGATAAGGGAGAAAATTATTTTCATCTTAAGGGGGTATTCTAGTCTAGGAATTTGAAAAAATCGAAAATTTTTTTGTTCCATAATCCGATAGTTTATATATTCAAAAATATCTTCCTAAAACGATTTTTCAAAATTCAAATTATTTCCGAAGTTATAGCCGTTTTGGTGTCAAGGCAACTCGACCAAAGGAGACTTAACATAAACTTTAAACGCGTTTTTCTCGAAACTACTTTTTTCGATGCGGTAGCCCAAATATCTCAAGTTCTAATCAGCCGATTTACTTGAAATTTGGCATGAATATTCTTTAAATATCTCTCTATTGCATGAACCAACAAAAAATGAAAATTTTAAATTTTTAATATTTTTAAAAAATTTGACAAAGTTAGAAAATGAATGAAAAAATCTACCGTTATTTTTGAGTAGCCGCCATTTTATGAAAAAAAAATTTTTTTTCTGTTTTGGGGGTTCATGCGATAGCGACATTTGTACTTATCAAGAATCCATCATTGTTTTATTTAAAATGACCACAAGGGTAGAAATCATGGCGACGAGGACACGGCCTTTTTTTTTCCCCTCTACCTCAAAGACGCATGACTCAATGAAAAAAAAATTTTTTTTTGAAATTAATTTTGTGTTTTCTTTAAATATAAATGAACAAATGACAAAAAAATGGATAGTACAAATATCAAATGCTTATTTTTTATCATTTACCAAAAAACGCTCGAAATTCGGGCCTCTAGACTAGAATACCTTCTTAAGGGGGTACAACTATAGTTAAAATTTGGATTTTTTTGCATTTTTCGATAGTTTATAAATCAAAAAATAACATATTTAAATGTCAAGTGAAAATCTCAAAGAGCATCCGAGTAACAGCTTGTGCAATTTATTTAAAGCTTTTAACGTTTTAATCTTGAAAAAAAAATTCAAATATAAGTGTCAGCAGTGTAAGAGAGAATGTATATTACAAAAATTTATTTAGTTTTTTCATAAAATAAATAAGTAAACAAGCCTTAAAAATTGGTGGAGTTATATTTCGATTAATAATAACTTTAGGGAACGTAGTCGAAGGCTTCAGGCACAACTAGTTAAAATTTTTGATTTTTTTTGCATCTTTCGATAGTTTATAAATCAAAAAATAACATATTAAAATGTCAAGTGAAAATCTTAAAGAGCTTCCGAGTAACAGCTTTCTAAAGAGCAGCTTCTAATCAATAAGAAACCAGTACTTTTATCTTTAAGTATGCATTTTGTAAAAATGCATTTTACAAATTTGCTACAGATTTAACTCGAAAAAAATCATCCGATTGACTTGGATCTTTTTGAAACTTATTTGTAAGTCACTTTTTAGGCGGCCAAACTAGTGCTCCCTAAGTATAGGATACCATATAAGACAACTGATTTCCAATTTGTGTCAAAAAGAATTTTAAAACTAACTTCATATTGCACTATTACGCAATAGAGGTAAATAAAAGGGCAAAATTAAAAAAAAAAAAAACGACTGACATAAAGATAGTCCTAATATAGACCAATCTCGAGTTGAAATTTTAAAAACCTCGATTGAGCCTGATTCTTTTGATGTGGTCATTTTCCGCTTCGATTTAAAACCTTCTTCAACCTAACTACACTGAAAACGAACTTAAGTAGTTGTTACCAGGCCGAAACCGGGCTAAACATTTACCTACATCTGAAAATCCATTTCAACCTAGATAGTCTGAAGTCAGGGCGTGACAGGTTGAAATGGATTTTCAGATGTAGGAACCCTGTTTCAGCCTGATAACACCTACTTACGTTCATTTTCAGAGTAGTTAGGTTGAAAGTTTCAAATCGATTTAACAAAAATATTTTTTTGATTAAATTTTACGTAAACTAAGTTTATCATAACAAGCCGTTGTTTTAAAATTGTATTTACAAAAATATAAATATTGTTTTTTTTTATTTTTAGGTGTTTTGTATCAGTGATTGTGCATTTGGAATTATGGAGCTTGTGGAGTCTAAATTGGTGTCATTCGGTGACGAAAACTTCAGTCAAAGTAAGTTGCACTGTTTTGCTAGTTGATACTTTTTATTTCATCTTTATCAGAAGGTCTTGGGATTGACATATTGGACCACATTGTCTCGTTTTTTTTTCAAAAATGTTTTTTTTTTTGGGTGTTTTAAGTCGCTTTAACATCTAAGGTCATATCACGACTGTCTAAACACAGAAACTTTCTGTTGGTCAAGTATATCTTAGGTCTAGAATCTTAAGTCTAGGATTCAATTGGGATCGAACCCAGAACCACTTAGGTGGCGCCAATAGGTGGCCAAAAGTGGTATTATTTGATCTAGTTTAAGAAGTTTAAATTGAATTTCATTAATGCCTTAAAAAAAGCTCATAGCTGGAAAAATAAATTACCTGGAACTGGAACTTTATAACTAAGCACAAGTTTGAAAACATTAATATTTAATTTTTAAAAAAATACAATGTCATACAAAAATATTTATTCATACAATAGGTATGTAAAATAAAACAACAATTATTAAAATATTTAATGATCCATTCACATCTTAATAAAGTGCATATAAAATTGTGCATGTAATTGTTTAGAGTACAATTATTAACATAAATAAATTAATAGTTTTGAAGCTTTCAATAACTTGAAATCTTGAAGTAAATTTTTATTAAATGGTGTAGATCATTGTAGATGTTAGATATTTATAGTACAAGAGTTTATTAGTAATAAAGTGACATAGAAAAGGCGTGAGATACCAGTCAATATGTTGGAGAGAGTATGCCAAAATTGGACCTAGCGTATGAACCATTTGAGTCTATTGAATTATATAGATCTATCGACTCAAATAAAAATTTCATACATTTCTCTACATTTTATATGTGTTATTTTTTAAATCAAATCCGAAAGCTCATACAAATCTTCCATTACTTATTAGTCTGAATCGTTTGTAGTCTATGATTCTGGAACCGAAAATGTTCCCAAACTATATTGCAGTTGCAGTTCTGAATGTTGACTTGTGTCTCGAGTTTGATGACCTTTTTCTTTCACTTTATTAAAATAATTATGATTCTACAATATTAACATTGTGGTTGGATTTACGGACTCAACTATTATACCTGTACGTATAACTTTTATAATTGCTTACTCAAAAAGAGCACAAACTTAAACAACCTTTAGATCTCATCCAAATTAGACTACCTTTTCCAATGTTCTCGTGTCGAAATACCGTAATCAACAGTGATTTTATAAAGGACAATATTTATAGACAAATTATTAAGGCATCGATACAGAGCTTTTTTTTAACGCTGGAACATTATTTTTTTTACTTTTGAACTATTTAGCCCAAGAAATTAAAATTTTTGGGCTTAAATAAAATATAAACAGTAGATTATTAATTATTATTAATTATATATTATATATATTATATATATCATATATATCATATATATCATATATATCATATATATCATATATATCATATATATCATATATATCATATATATCATATATATTATATATATATATTATATTATGTATTATTAATATATATAAACCAGCAAAATATTTTCTAATTTCATTTACTAACACAGCAAAAAACACATAGCTTGGAAAAATAATTTCCATTAGATGTAAGTACTTAGAAATTTGAGATTTTTCTGTTTTGAAGTTCAACTGAAGAATATCGACCCATAAAAATTATAGTCGAGTTCATGTTAATATTAAACAAAAATGGATGGTTGGCGATAAATGTTTGAGACTCAATCTTCTTACGATAACAGCATTTTCCTAACACTATAAAAATAATACCAAAAGAGTGATTAAATGTGTAACAATTTACAGTGGACAACATGGAAAATAATACTAATATTTTTTTTTAAAATAATATACTAAGATTACAGTTGGCAACTATAAGGAGCAAATTTTTTTTTTTTTTAATTTTTGTTTATTTTAGTCTCAATTAAACTGAATTATAGCAAAAAGTTGCCAACCGTACCTTAGGAGATTTTATTTGGTAGTTTATTAGGCAGGTTAAAATTATTAGAGAAAAACATTCGATGCAAAAGATTTCGACACAAATTCGAATTGTTTATGGGTTGGAAAATCGACCCATAAAAATTGTCGTTGACTTCATTTTAAGCAGAAAGACAAATGGATGATTAGCAAGGAAAACTTTTGGTTCGTTCGAAATCATAGCACAACGTAGCATCATTTTAACTATAAAGAGAGAGAAAAAAATTAATGTAGATGAATAATACTTAGTTGCGTGAGACTATTTAAAATTTCGCGGTTTCATCCAAATATTATTGGTAGAGATTTTTTCCAAAGCTCACAAAATTCAACAATTGGTACTTTCAGTTGGAAGGGTCTAGCTCGATAGCCCTAAGAAAAGTGACCCAGGTTTTTTTTTAAACAAAGCTTTCCTGAGGTGATTCCTCTTCATGAAAAATATGTTGACGCACAATTTTAATCCGCTACCCTCACTAGAAGCGGACTTATGGATGAAACTACCCCAAGTATTCAAATTAATTTTCTAGAAAACTATTTTTTTATGAAATTGAAACTAATAGCCCAGAGTTAAGGCTTTTGAAAATGGTGAAAAGTGAAAATAAAAATTATAAGGAAAAATAAATTACGGTCGGTCTTTGGTCGGGAAATGGAAAAGAGGGTTTTTTTAAGGGTAGAAACGGTTTATCTCGCTTTCCGACAAAACTACAAGACCTATGGAAAAAAAGTTAAATAGCAAAGTGGTAGATAATAAGAATATCTACAACTTTTTTACTAACACTTTTTTCACATAACCTCAAAATTTATATGAAAAGTTTAAATTATCAAGTTTTTTATTTTTATCTTTTACAAAAAAATTTTTTTCATGAAAATTAGTTAAAACTTACCTTTTAATTTCCCAAATACACTGTTATTTTTTTTTCACCTTATTTTGACTTAATATCGAAAACGCACTCTAAGTTTCAACCGATAATTCTCACGTGAAAATATCTACTTTTTTAAACAAGTTGGTGAGCTTTTTGTTTGTTAAAACCTCTACTTTCGAATGGTGCAAAAAATATACATTACAATGTTAAATGTTCCCAAAAAATGCAATAATTAAAGTGCATATTTTAACAACTTGCTCACAGTTATAATATGTAGAATAGTTGTACAATTTTATGGGGGTAGCGGATTAAAATTCAATACGTTTTTAATGAAGATGAATCATCACAGGGAAGCATTTCTCAAGAACAGCCTTAAGCACTTTCTTTATGGCTATCGGGTTTGATCCTTTAACTAAATGTGGGCCAAAAAGGATATTAAGGAGATCTAACAATAAGACAGTGAGGTTTTAAAAAGGCTTAATCTTGACTTGAATTAAGAAAGAAAACAAAAAATAATACTTTGAGTTGCAAACTTTAGTAGGTACTTGAGATTAATGCACTCAAAGATTTAACTTCACACCTTTTACATACTTAAATTAAATAGGATTGTACTTTTTTGTCTATATGGCTTAGAGATCAGGGTCGATAATTTTTGACCCCAAAAAAAAAAATTATAGTAGGAGGAAGCCCATTAGAAATATATATAACAAAAATGTTTTTTAAGGGTTTTTCTCGATTTTGGACAAAACTACAAGTCCTATTGAAAAAAGTTAAATAGCAAAGTTGTGGGTAATAAGAAGATCTACAACTTTTGTATAAAGACTTTTTTCACATAACCTTAAAATTTATGTGAAAAATTCTAATAACCAAATTTTTGGTTTTTTATTTTTATCTTTTACAAAAAAAAAAAAAATATTTTCATGAAATTTGGTAAAAACTTACCTCTTAATGTCCCAAAAACATTATAATTTTTTTGATTTAAAGTATTGTACAAATACAATTTTGAGCAATTTATTAAAATTTATACAATTTAATTATTGCATTTTCTAGCAACATTTAACATTCTAATGATTATTTTTTTTTGTATCATCAGAAAGTAGAGGTTTTAACAAACCTCATTAGAACGTAAAAAAATTAATATTTTAAATCAAAAAAATTATACTGTGTTTGGGATATTAAAAGGCATGGTCTTACCAAATTCCATAAAAAAATTATTTTTCTTTTAAATTGGAATTTTTCACATAAATTTTGAGGTTATGTGAAAAAATTGTTAGCGCACAAATTGTAGATCTCCTTATTACCTACAACTTTGCTATTTAACTTTTTTTTAATAGAACTTGTAGTTTTGTCGAAAATCGAGATAAGCCGTTTCTACCCTTACCCCTCCCTCCCACTTCCCCACATCAGGTCAACCGTAATTTATTTCTCCTCTCATTTTTGTTAGTAAACTCTTCCTTTTATAATGGGTTTCATCCTACTATAATTTTACTATTTTTAAAGGCTTTAGCTCTGGTGCAATGTTGCACTTTTGCATGCGTAAAACATTTTCTTGTGCAAGAAGCTTTTTAAAAAAAATTGTTTATATAATTAATCGAATGAAGGCTTAAATACTGACTAAAAATTGTTATATGTTGGATAATCGACCCATAAAAATTGTAGTTGCATTCATTTTAAGCAGAAAGACAAATGGATGGTTAGCTAGAAAAACTTGTGGTTCAAACGGCATTGCACATTCAAACGTCACTTGAACTACAAAGAGAAAAGAAAAAAGTAAATGAAAAATTTAAAAAAAAAAATATAATAAAATTGTGTGGTTTAACTAAATAACTAAGTTATATCAAAATTAATTCAAATTAGCTAACAAATATAAAATTAGAACAAGAATTTAGTTACCATTATTGCAACATAAAAACATAGTGATTGGCGAGGAAATATATATAAAAAAATGTGGTTAAAATAAAAATATAAAAATAGATTTCCAAATTGTGCACCGTACCCATGCCGCAAAAATTTTAAATTTTTATGTCTACTTATTTTTACGAAAAATGTTTAAAACTATTAATAATTTAGTACCACCACGAAGCATGAAAATAATTGCATAAATATACACCATATTGTTATTAGTTCTTTAAAAATAGACAATGGCTGGCATAAATTGCACTACTTAATGAAATTAAAAAAAAATAAATAAATACCACAACTTTCATTTTAGTGTCATATAAAAATATTTTTAGGTATATGAAAAGCTGATAGTAAATATTTAAGTGTCAATTTGAGAAAAACGGCCAACAAAAATATTAGTTGAGTGATGTCTGAGTATGAAAATAAATGGATGATCAGCACAAAATATTTCGGGAATGGATTCGAGACATCTTCGAACACGGCAATGTACTGTAAAAAAATTTGCAATCAAACAACAAGACCTTTTCAATTTTTCAAATTAGAGTGATCATGCAAATTTTTGACACCAATTGATTACCAGGGGGTCTACCAAACTTGAGTCTGATTAAACCAAGACCAACTAAGGACATATTTGGATCGAAATCTGGAAAAAAATAATTTCTATGTGGTTTTTGAAATTCATAACTTGCATTTTAGTATACAACTTTGCTCTTGACCAATTTTGTAAGGAGCCAACTTCTTGTCATTTTCGAGAGGTGTTAATATATATTTTTTTTTAATAATAAATATGGTTGAGGCTCAAATGCTGGAAGGATGGAATAGAGTCATTATATGCCCTATTTTTAAAAGAGGAGACAAAACGCTCTGCGAAAACTACAGAGGAATTGCGCTGTTGGACACAAAGTACAAAATTTTAGCAAGTCTAATACGCAAAAGACTTAACAAGTACGAAAAAGAAATAATTGGAGAGTATCAAGGAGCTTTTAGAGGGGGAAGATCTACAATAGACCAAGTGTACACGCTTAAAATGCTCCAAAATGAAAGCTATGAACAAGATCTGAGCCTACATATGCTCTTCATTGACTTCAAACAGGCGTATGACTCCATTTTGCGAAGAAAGCGATGGAAGAACTAAGAATACCCCAACAGCTAACAAGGCTCAAAAATGACACTGTCCAGTACGAACAATAGAATTGCTGGAAGGAAGCTACTCGAGACAATTTAACATCAAGAGAGGTCTAGGACAGGGAGATCCTCTGTCCACGGACCTTTTCAACCTGGTCCTGGATATGATCATGAGGAAAAGTGGAATCCAGAGGACAGGACTGATCCGGCATCGCAAGAACCAAACCATAGCATATGCCGATGATGTAGTCTTGCTAACAAGGTCAAGAAAGGAACTGCAAAGTGAATTCAGAGGATTCGAGATGGAAGGAGATGGAATATGGAAATGGGAGTGGATGTGGCAAAGGAGAATGAGTCCGTGGAGTTCCGAACAGAAGGAAAAGTATACAAGGTCGAGAAAGTGAACAAATTCGAGTATCTGGGAGTAGTGGTCACAAATAGAGGAAGCAAAGACGAGGAGATCGAGAAGAGGATTCTGAAGGCAAGCGGAGCAGTGGGGACACTTACAACAGTACTGGGGTCAAAAAATTTATCAAGAGCGGTAAAAATACGGCTATACGAGACCGTCATAAGACCAACAGTCCTGTATGCGTGTGAAACCTGGACTGTGAGAAAAGAAGATGAAGCCAAACTGGAGATATGGGAAAGAAAGATGTTGCGAAGGATTTTTGGAGGGGTGAAAATGACAGAGGAGTTGTGCCGCAGGCGGACAAACAGAGAAGTGATGGAACTATTCAACAGGCCCAAAATGACCCAAAAAATAGGAGGACTAAGAGTCAGATGGCTGGGACATGTAATGCGGCTGCCAGAAAAAAGATGGACAAGAAGCGTACTGCTGGAGGGTGGAGGTGGGAAGAAAAAGAGAGGACGACCTAGAAAAAAGTGGTTTAAAGCCGTGAAAGCTGACGTGGAGGAACTAGTAGGAAGCAGCTGGAGGAAAATGACAAAGGACAGGAAGAAATGGAAAGGACTCGTCAAGGAAATAGAAGCCAAAGGCCTGCAATATATATATGGTTGAGGCTCACCTAATGCTCTCAGAAGCTTATGGTGAGTCTGTTACGAGTGTTATCAACGCTTTAAGAACGGTGATTTTCACGAAGAAGACCGACATAGTGGTAGAAGATCAAACGTTTTTGAAGATGAAGATTTAGAGCATTTGCTCGATGAATACTTGTACCAAACTCAAGAGGAGTTGGCAAGATCATTGGGAGTGAGTCAACAAGTAATTTCAAAACGCCTAAAGAATCTGGGAATGATCCAGAATAAAGTATATTGGGTACCATACGAGTTGAGGCCGAGATATGTTGAACGGCGTTTCTGTACTTGGGAACAAATGCTCAAAAGCCAAAAACAGAATGAATTTTTGTATTGCATTGTGACAGGTGATTACAAATGGGTATATTACGATAACTCCAAACACCGAAAATGATGGGGATATCCCGGCTACATTTGTGCATCAACGGCTGAATCAAATATCTACGATTCTAAGGTCATCCTCTGTATTCCCGGGAAAAAAATGTTTTTTTCTAATCATATATAATCATATATAATCAGATCTAAAAATTGACCAGGTATGATCATATATAATTATATATGATTATACAAAAATATTTTTTTCCTGAACAAACACTTATTACAAGCAAAAGCACATTTTTCGAGAGTTTTTTTTTTTTTATAAAAATTAAATAAAGAAAACAAAACAAGTACAACGATAAATAAAAAGCTATTCCAATATGAGTGAGTCCGAAAAAATATATTTTTGTCTAATCATACATAATTATATGTGATCATACCTAGGTCATTTTCAGATCTGATTATATGTGATTATATATGATTAGACAAAAATACTTTTTGCCGGGCACTCACTCATATTGTCATATCTTTTTACTTATCGCTATACTTTGTGTTTTTCATTGTATATTATTTAGTTTTTATAATAATACTCTCGAAAAATGTGCTTTTGCTTGTTGTAATTGATTGCTCGGGAAAAATATTTTTGTTTAATTATATATAATTATATATGATCATACCTGGCCAATTATCAGATCTGATTATATATGATTAGACAAAAACATTTTTCCCGGGTTTGATAAGACCGGAGGACCTGGCAAAGCACAACCGAGTTAAACTTAAGTGGGTGCCGGGGCATAAGGGAGTCGAGCAAAATGAAGAAGTTGATGCTTGCGTAAGGACTGGTTCGATGACCCCATGGACTCAGGGGCCCGGAGCCTGAAGTGGGGATCACCAAATCTGCTGTCAAAAGGGCGATGAAAAGTCGGCAGCAAAACTAATACTGGCAAGAAATTCCTGGTCAAGGCACAGCAAGTGAATGATGGGGAGAATCTGCCCCTCGTTCACAGCTGAGCTTTTACGGCTGGGAAGGAACCAACTCAGAACAATAACAGGACTGATAACTGTGGACTGAGGAAGCATCTGTAGACTATTGGAGTGTTTCAATGAGACCTCACAGATTGTGTGGGGATGGGGAGGAAAACGCGATCCATGTCATTTTTGACTGCAAAGCCCTTACAAAGTGGCGACACCTGTATGGGATAGATGACACCCAAACAGGCTCAAATCGCGCGAGCTTAGTACAGGGATTGCTTCTGCTAGGCAGAATGCTGAACCTGGAATCCTTGCATAGCAGGGATGAATGAGCAGAACAGGAGTACAATAAACCTTAGGCTGCAGTGCAGGGGGAACGTGCCCTAACCTGGTTTTCTGCTAACGTAAAAAAAAATCACAGAGGATCGTTATCGAACGCAATGATTGCGTTTGAGCCGAGGGTTGAAAGAAAAACAATACCTCGAAAGGCACGTAAAAGTTATTTAGCAAAATGACAACGTCCAGCCTCATGTTGAAATAGGAAGTCTTACCCTATCCACTGTATTCTCCAGACGTTGCTCCTTCTGACCTATTTAGATCGAAGATACACGACCTGAAGGACCAGCACCTCCGGTCTTATGGAGAAGTTCAAAATTGGATCGATTCGTGAAAGATGAGAGAAACGTTGGTCAATACTTTGAAACATCAGGTTTGTTCCAAACGTCCAGCTATGACAGTGCACCGACACGAAAACAGACAAAAAGTTTAAGACAACATTGACCAAGAGAGAAAAGCGAGTGAACTCT
The DNA here is from genome assembly GCA_958496155.1 of Sisyra nigra. Classification (NCBI taxonomy): domain Eukaryota; kingdom Metazoa; phylum Arthropoda; class Insecta; order Neuroptera; family Sisyridae; genus Sisyra; species Sisyra nigra. The sequence goes on along the minus strand of OY292313.1, from coordinate 2,593,237 downwards.
TGTCTCTTGATCAATGTTGTCTTGGACTTTGTCTATTTTCGTGTTCGTGCATTGCGATAGCTGGACGATTGGAACAAACCTATAACTGTCAGTTTTTTACAATAAAGCTTTAAATTTAAAAAAATGGCGGAAGCAAAGTTGTACACCAATACAATTTTCGATAAGGATTAGAATTTAAGGGTTGTAAAATTTTTTTAAATGTCATTTACATTCGAAATTAGGATAGGTGAAAAAAATTGAAACAAATCAGGATAAAATCAGGACAGTTGGGTCTGGTAGCCACCCTGGTTTCCTAATCGCCAAAAAAAAAACCTTTAAAACATTTAAAATAACAAGCAAAAATTATAACACAAAATTAAAACGTTTCGTGTGAAAGCGCTGAGCTTGCAGATGATTCTAAATACAAAAAAAAAAAAAAAAAACACAGAATATACCAGAAGTTTCACTCAGTGTCAAGCTATAAAAGGTTGTCAAAAACTTTTTCCGCTACAGCTGAAATAAGTTACTAAAAACTTAAATTAGTCGTGACTATAATAAAAACTCTGAGTGAATCTTCTTCTGTATTCTGTAAAAAAACTGTATAATCCTCTTTTTGTATAAAAAAAATTTGTTAAGGAAAAATACCTGCTGTTGCTGCTGCTGCTTCTGTTCCTTTTTCGTTTATATCAATGAAGGTTTTTTGCAAAACACTACTAATAAACACAGGTTTATCGCTCAATTCGTTAAAGTTTGCCTTTCTTGAAAACGCGTCAGACATTCCCAACTAGAAATCAAGAAAAAAAATGCAACTAAAATTTTTGACCAATCAATTCCAACGAATACCTTGATTAAGATATCATTAAAGCTTATGGTCTGCTCCAGTTTAAATTTGGGAATGGTTACATTGACCTCGGTTCGTTGCAACACCGAACTGTAATCAAGTGGTAATTTCGCCTCGACCTGGGCCAAACCATTGATGTCCTTCGGTAAAATAATCACCAAACTATAAGCCACATCCTTGTAAGGAATTTCAATAATATCCGCATTCAATTCCTCATGAAATCCATAGTTGTAGTAAGCTTTCTTGTTAATCATTTCCACATCAACCGTATCTTTCTCGTTCAAGAAAAACTTTTCCTTCGCCGGCAACAGAGTGAACTCACTCCTCCAGGCGCCATAAAAATAAATCGCATTTACCAAAACCATTGCTGTTTCCTCATCGACGTCCTCTAAAATCGTTGGAATTTTATCGTTAGTTTTGGCCGACACCCAGCTATTAATCTTTGTTAGGGTCTCGCTTTTTTGTTTGAAGTCGACATTTTCCGTTTCAGAATCGAAATGGTTTACGGCAATGTCGGCGAACGACTTTAGCACGGGGAACGTGTTGTCGACAAAGATCTTATTGGCCGTGTTAAAGACCACATTTTCGGATACCATTTCTTTTTTGAGCAGTTTGAATGCTTCGGCTATGGACTTTTTATCGGAGGACAAGCGCAGGGCTTGGAAGCCTTGTTTTTCGGTGTTGCCACTGGCCCCCATGAGAACCAGCGATAAAATTGTTTCGATCGACAATGGACATACTAAAATGTTTCCTGGAGTTTTTGCCAATTCCTGTAATTATTGAAGGAATTATGGTATTAAAAAAAGATTTGTTCATCAGGGGTGTCATTCTCTCACGACCAATTTTGTCACCTCTTTTAGTGACAGAATCATAGACAATAAAATTTTATGTTTTGCTAGTGGTGTCACCGTTGAGGTCTGTACCTTGCTAGTGACGTCACTTATGCTTATACATACTTCCAGAAAATCAAGGTACTCCTTCAACTCTAACTTTATATAGGTAAATGCGGGAAAATATGAGGATGTTCTTAAACTATCATTAATGCAAACTAAAAATCTACATTTACTGCAGGGAGCAGTATTAAAGAGCTTCGAAACCGAAACTATCGGGTATCCGAAATAAAATCTATTCGTAACCGTAACCGAATCCGATAGAAAGGTTTCTATTAGTTCTGATACTATTACATTTTACTTTCTTTTACTACTATATAGATAGTAAAGGAAGTATTGTAATCGGGTCGAATTTTCGAACTCGAACTTTCACCGGAAATACATGTTTTGAAGCACTCTAAATCCAAAAAAGTGGTTTTTTGAAACATGTCTGTGTGTGACAGCCATATCGTAATCCGTAATCGTTTATCCGAATTTCACCAAACTTGGAATCTGACCTCCATATTATACCTAGTTGTGCCGCGAAGCTTTTGGTTGAAATCGGTTAACCGAAAGCTCCACTTTATTCTAGGAGTTTTTGAGATTTTTTATTTTTTTTTCGAAAATGGCTCTAACGATTTTCTTTAAACTTTCTACAGTTCTTAAACTCATTGATGCCTACAACTATTATTTGAAACTTTTTCCTGTGAAAATTCGAATAAGAGCGGTTCTGGGGTGAAGGTTCGGAATTCGTATATCCATATGCATATATAGGCTGTATGCATATACAATAGTTCTGTTTATATGTATATGTATAGTTATAAAGTACTTATAGTTCTTTTAACCAACAGTGAGTTTTATAAACGAAAGTAAAAGAAAGTACTGTGACGCCTCGCAGCAGATATTTTAAGTAGTTAACACTTAAGTTTGAGAAGCTTATATGATTGTAGTATCAAATGATAACCTAGAAATAAGTCACATTATTACCTTTTTACTTTCTTTTACTACTGTATAGTCAAGGAAATATGTAGGTATTGTAATCGGGTCGAATTTTCGAATTCGAACTTTCACCGGAAATACATGTTTTGAGGCCCGCTGAATCCAAAAAAGTGGTTTTTTGAAACATATTTGTGTGTGACAGCCATATCGTAATCCGTAATCGTTTATCCAAATTTCACCAAACTTGGAATCTAACCTCCATATTATACCTAGTTGTGCCGCGAAGCTTTTGGTTGAAATCGGTTAACCGAAAGCTCTACTTTATTCTAAGAGTTTTTGAGATTTTTAATTTTTTTCGAAAACGGCTCTAACGATTTTCTCTAAACTTTCTACAGTTCTTAAACTCATTGATGTCTACAACTTTTATTTGAAACTTTTTCCTGGAAAAATTCGAATAAGGACGGTTCTGGGCTAAAGATTGGGAATTTTTATATACCTATATTAATATAAATTGTATGCAAATAGTTTATAGTAGAAGATCCGAACCTACCTCGACCTTCACCGAGATGATAATAGAATGAAACCTATTTTATCATGAAATTAGTATATTAGGAAATATATTAAACATGGGTTAGCTAAAAAATTCGGGGCCGACTATTTTTAGTTATTTTTTTTAAAAAATAATTTTTAATAAAATATTGCAACATATATAAAAAATTTTACACCTCACAGGCGACTGCGATGTTGTGTCCTTTATTATTACACAGTATACTTACCTCGGATCTCTTTGTCACAAATTTCCACGCGCATTAAAATTTAAATCTTTAAAATTCGCTAACCCCTAATAGGCCCGATTTTTTGCAGACAAACCTATATCAACGTGTTCGCAATAAAACAGCGCTTATGGTGATATAATTTTTTTTCTATTATCTTAATGTTGCAATATTTTATTAAAAATAATTTTTTTAAAAAAATAGTCTGCCCCGGATTTTTTTAGCCAACCCATGTTTAATATATTTCTTAATATTCAGACTTCAAAAAAAAAAGGAGGAGATTCTCAATTCGACTATATTTTTTTATGTTTGTTACCACAGAACTTTCGACTGGGTTAACCAATTTTGATGATTCTTTTTTTATTTGAAAACTGGTGCTTTCCGTGTGGTCCCATTTTAATTTGAAGGAAATCTTTCACTTCTAAGGGGTTGAAAAAACTAAGGGATGACATATTAACTTCTTATTGGATAGCTGGATTTTGATAATTCTTTTTTTTTTTTTTTTGGTAGAACATAATTTTAAATTATTCTCATATTTATTTTTTATGAAAACTTCTCGATTTCGATAATTTTGTTTCAATTACGTATACCGTACCTTTAAATTGTTCACATTTCAATTTTGAAGAAAAAAATTCACAACCTAAGGATGAAAATAGGGGATGAAATAGTGAAGTTTAACTGTATCATCGAATTTTGATGATTTTTTTTTCTATTGGAAAGAATATTCCACCTAGTTCTATCGTTACATTTAAAAGCAAAAAATGCCAACCCTTATAAGCAAAAGGGGATGAAGTAGTAACTTTTAACATTTAAACGGCGCTGTTAATTTTTTTGGTTTACCCATATTCAAAGAAATAAAATCAGTTATCAAACTTCAGATCACTAAAAATCGAGAAATTAATAAAAATTATAATAAAATGAAAAACCAACTTCAAAATAAATAAAAAATCTTAAACAAAAAATGCACTAAAAAGTAAAGAAACAATTGCGTATCCTTTCAGTGTCTACAACTTACAAATTATTAGGATGATACAATGTACAACTATTGTTATTTTTGGAGTTGGTGTCAGTCAAGATGTTTAGTTGGTTATTGGTATTTTGTAGTTTAAAGGTCACTAGATATTGTCACACTACTAGTATATTGTATAAAAGTTTATTTGAAAAATAAATTTCATAGGGTATTCACGTTTATTGCTAAGTATCAATATAGTCGTATTTCCTTGGCTGACACCAACTCGAAAAATAACAATAGTTGTACATTAAATCATTCTAATAATTTTTAAGTTGTAGACATTGACATTGAGATTTTGAGTTGTAGACAAATTTTTTAGCTTTAGGTTTTCAAAGTTTAAGTTTATTTTTTTTTTAGGAATGCCATTTATTTCATTTCTGATAATATTTTTCTTTTTGTTTTCATGTCAATGTTTTGCAGCGAAAACAGACAAGGTACGTTAAGTTGCTTTAAATTGATCACTTAAGTAAATGTTGTTTTCCATCGATTAAGCCGAGGACGGATCATCATTCTCTAGGTATTTTTTTATCTTATCACTGATAGTGACATCCATGGTTTATTTGAATATCTATTTAAATTACACAGCTGCTTATGGTTAAGAGTACTCAAGCAAAACTCTTGATTTGATAAAAAGTTATTAATAGAGTAATACACAACTACCTTTATAAACAGAACCTTTATATGCATTCAAGACTAATGTAATATGAACCCTAAGCCTTTACCCTAAAACATACCTTTATTTTCCCAGAAAAAAATTATAATATGATATCGTTGTTACGAATACAGACAGTCATTTTCGGATTTGGGGGACCTCAAAAGGTGTATTTCCGGTGAAAATTCGATTTCATTTAATCATACTTTCTTTACCAAATAGTAGTAAAAAGTAAAATCTACACCTAATAAGGAAAAGAAAAGTCAAATATTTTTTGGGAAACTTGATTAAAACTTTTAAAGATCAAAAATTAATGTTTATGATGAGACTTTTCTCATTGAATCAAATAATGTTAATCTCGTATTTAGATTAAACTTGACATTGAAACTCAGTCGAATGCATCAATTACCTATTTAAACATGTGGGAAACCTACAACTATAATAGAGACATTTCATAAAATTATTTTGTAAGATTTAGATTATTTTTCATTTTATATGGACCTCATACTATTTGAGTCGGTAATACAGAGCGCCATACACAAGACTGATTGTTAAAAAAAACAAAAGCTGCAATGTTAATGTTGACAGTGAAATTAGGTCCCGGCTTTTCTTTAATTTTCTTGAATTTACGTTGAATTAAGTAAAAGTGAATGTATAATTACATTTTAAAGTGTTAAATTAACGTTTTTAACAAAAAAAATCAGTGCGATTCGAACTTTTTTGACCACATCTAATAAAAGGCGATGTTTGGGAGTCATGCTGGTAAACTTAGATTCCACCATGGGTTTGAAGCTGTTAATACTGGTATGTCTCTAATATATTCACTCGATTTAGTTGTAAAAGATATTTATATTTATATAGGTACTTAATTGTCTTGGTTTCATTTAAAAAAAAAAGGAACCAAATAAACCAAATGGAAATTTTTTTCATAAGAATAGTATATAATTTTCATAATAATAAATAGAAAATATTCAAAGGGGATAAACATAGGCGTCTCAAATACAAAAAAATAAACATTATATATTAATGGGAAAAACTTTTAATACAGTGGAGGCTAAACCACTGAAGATAAAAATTAGAAAATAAAATTGTTATATTAAATTGTTATTCTTAAATGATCAAATATTTCAAATTTTTATGCCTACATGCACATATTAAGATTCCTTAATCATATAAACCTTTATAATATACTCGTATTTACCATAGAATGGAAATAAATAAATATAAAAAAGTTTCTTCTCCTTCAACAAAAAGTTACCATATAACTAAATAGGCTATCTTTGAAAGCAGTGCTTCCCAAACCACTTTTTGATACGTGGTTTATGATAATCTACGTATATATATTCTATCCTATAATTTGACCTGCGTAGAAAACCAAATAACTGGTATCAGGCGTTTTGGTCCCCGGACAAAATATCCCCATGACAAAAATATTTGCGATAAAATATTTCATGCAATTTCGAAACCTTACAATTTTCGAATAAAGGTGCACTCTTTGATAATCAATAATTAAGATTTTATATTGAATAATTTTTAGTAACAACGTGTTAAATTGACCCCCATGATGTGTTCGTGTTAAATCCGCAAAAATTGTGCTAATTAATGCCAAAGGGATCCAGGGGATCCCCTGGCGGGGATTTGGGGGCGGAGCCCCTAACAAAATAAATTATAGTCATTGTTCGTTTACCCGATTTTCATTCATTGACTGAATGTGCACTTCTTGACACCGCGAAATTTTACACAAAACTTAATGTTTTAACATCAAAATTATGCTGCAAATACGATTTGTAGTTATTCTATGAGGACATTTTGTCCGGGGATCAAAACGCATGGAACCCAAACAACTAGTTTCATACATTATCTAGGTACTTCAGTGATAACTAATACCTAGAAGTATTTAATTTATACGGTTTAAATTAGATCCCATTATGGATGCTTTAAATCTAGAAGATAGTTGACGTCGGGGGCTTGGTTCTGGGTCCAATAGGCTCATTTGCCACGAGGAGCTTCAAGAACTGCCAACAAAAAGTAACTAAAATATAGATAATGTCTTTCATTATTATGGTACGATTACAGTTGGAAAATGTTAAATCTTTACTAGTTTTAAGACTAGTTTTAATAATAACCAATCAGCATCGTTTAGATTATAGTTGACACATTGTATTTTTACCTTCTTTTACTACTATATAGATAGTAAAGGAAGTATTGTAGTCGGGTCGAATTTTCGAATTCGAACTTTCACCGGAAATACATGTTTTGAAGCCCTCTGAATCCAAAAAAGTGGTTTTTAGAAACATGTCTGCGTGTGTGTGACAGCCATATCGTAATCCGTAATCGTTTATCCGAATTTCACCAAACTTGGAATCTGACCTCCATATTATACCTAGTTGTGCCGCGAAGCTTTTGGTTGAAATCGGTTATCCGAAAGCTTCACTTTACTCTAGCGGTTTTTAAGCTTTTTCCATTTTTTTTCGAAAACGGCTCCAACGATTTTCTTTAAACTTCCTATAGTTCTTAGACTCATTGATGCCTACAAGTTTTATTTGAAACTTTTTCCTGGGAAAATTCGAATAAGGACGGTTCTGGGGTGAAGGTTCTGTATTTGTATAGTTATAAAGTACTTATAGTTCTTTTAACCAACACTGAGTTTCATAAACGAAAGTAAAAGAAAGTACTGTGACGCCTCGCAGCAGATATTTTAGTTTTATTTTGTTGGCAATTCTTAAAGATCTTCTTGTCAAATAAGTGTTTTATAGAGACTCAAAATTTCAGGTCTCTGAGATTGACTTAAAATATTGTATGAACTTATTTTATCAAATTTTATTGCAAATCTATTTACCTATCTACCCCTAAGTAGCATATAAAACTTCAATTGGAAAGAACAATTTTAAGTTGGCTCTAAGAACATTCTTGGAGCGCCCCTGTAGTAGGGTTGCGGCGCACAGTTTGGGAATCGCTGTTATAAAGTATTGGCATCAAAAGGATACCAAAATGTTGTCAGAAAATGTTTGTATTCGCTTAGTGCATACCGGTGCATACAGCTCTGGGCTGGTTCTTCAATTGGAAATGGGGGAGGACGGTCTGTGACAGGACTCGTCATAAACTCATTGTCAGTTAAGATTTTGGCATTTATCGCCTGCCACCCCTGAAGCCACTGATCATGTTAGTAGGAGCCATGGCCCTTGGGAAGGCTCCACCCAGCAGTTCTGCTATGTAATATATAGTAATAGTTCTCCCGGCGAATCTCAGCATACAATTTGATTCTGCCTGATAGTAGTAGATTTTCAAATGACCAACAAATCTAGTCCTGTCTGATCGCTGTAGTTTATGCGAAGTGATTCCAAGATTCCATTTTATTTGGCGTAGTTTAGAGCCTCCACAGAACAATGACTCTGGTGATTGTTCATGATTTTTAGTGCTTCTTATCAACATTTGGTTGAGCTAAACGAACGAAATGTTCGAAGAACTTAAGAAAACTGCCGCTAGTCATCCTTCCACTTGGGTGCGTAATTGCATCGCTGCTGGGAGGTGCATGATTAAGGAATCTGTCTTGTCAATTTTTTCTGGGAATATCATAAACGTAGGTATGTGCCCACCTACTGATTTGTTAAACCTATCACCCTCTCAATTTGGTTATGCTTGTCTACTATTTCGCTATTCTCACCACCGTTCCTTACACTTATCATCTTGCTGATAGTTATATGAAAAAATTAACTAAAATACTACTAAAGGTCCCAAAATTAAAATAATTCAGTAAAGCTGTTTCTTCAATGAAATTAATATGTGATTTGAACGCAGGAGGTCACTATGCCAACTGGCTGTGACGTCACCAATGCTAGCTCATATCGAAATTATTTACTCCTATAGGGTATTACAATCAAAGAAATTAGACCTAATAAGCGGTTCGTATCTCAAAAAAACTCTTAGATATTTTAAGGTGCGAGTACCCTTATTTATAATCTTTCATTTAATATTAATTTAAAATTTTTTTAGGTAATTATGTGGAATATAGAAGTAGGAAAATGGGAGGTCATATTTTATTAGGATTTCCTATAAGGGAGCTTGAAAGTTGAAAATTCCTAAATATGTTACGTGTTTTACGTGCAAGCTTTTACTGGAACTTTGCTTCTAAAGTAAATGTTCACTAAATAATTGGTCATTTTGCGAATGAACTAAGTTTAATATTATAATCTGAATATGAAATAACTTTCAAATGTAATACTTGGGCAAGATTGCTGTTTCCCGGGCGCCAAGATTTGACGACTGATTCTTATAGATCTCGCAAAAATAAATCGAAAATGTAGAATACAATTTTTTGAGTTTTCGGTTAGTTTTCAAGATATCGATTTTTAAAAATTGTATCGTCAATTGTAAACGTCAAAGGATCTAGGCCAATAGCCATAAGAAAAGTGCCCCAGGCGGGTTTTGAAAAATGATTCCGGCGGCTGTTTCCTCTTTATGAAAAACTTATTGTCGCACAGTTTTAACCCGCTACCCCCACTTGTATTGGAGTTATGGGAGAAACTACCCCAGACGTTAAAAATTTTTTTCTAGAAAACTATTGAAGATTTTTTCATGAAACTAAAACTGTACGTAGATATTAATAAAACGCATAGTACATATTTTATTTAGTTATAGGCAGTTAAAAGGCTTATTAAAAAATTTCAAAAATTAATTTCTCTCACAGGACTTTTTTTCTTGCCTACAACCATATTATGGCATATATATATATATATACAAGCCATAAAGCAATAAATGCATTTACGAAATGCATCGACTCATGGCTGTTTATTACAAACCTGTCCCTGGATGACCTCATTTTGATAGTGAGCGACAGCTAATTTCTTAAAGCGACTTTTTTTAAATGAAAAATGGATATAAGTGTGTCACTTTAAGGGTTGATGTACAAAAGTACCCTCAAAAAATAAAAATAAAAATTTTCATCATTTATAGATTTACAAAAATTTTGAAAAAAATATGTATTATGCGTTTTATTAATATCTACGTACAGTTTTAATTTCATGAAAAAATCTTCAATAGTTGTCTAGAAAAAAAATTTTAACGTCTGGAGTAGTTTCCCCCATTACTCCAATACAAGTGGGGGTAGCGGGTTAAAATTGTGCGACAATAAGTTTTTCATGAAGAGGAATCAGCCGCCGGAAGCATTTTTTAAAACCCGCCAGGGCCACTTTTCTTATGGCTATTGGGCTAGATCCTTTGGCCAAAATATGACGTAGGCACGAGGCTTGTGCAAATCGTATGCGAAATTACGTTAGATCATTGAATCGTAATGGTAAATTGAAAAACATAATTTTTGGACGTTTCTAGTGCTTTAGGAAATTATTTTTTGACTAAAAACAACGCGGTGGTCACAAGAAAATACATTATTTTTTCTTGAGAAATAAGCTCAGATGAATTTTTTTTTAAAACCCCCGCCGGGGGCTGCACCCCCGGACCCCGCTTGTTTTCTTTTCAGAATTATTTCGCTTTTGAAAATATTATTGCAATAAAATCGGTTTCGATGTTATACGTATCATACATTTTTATAAATACGGAAAAAAAAAACGGCGTGTGAACGTTCTAAAATAGATCACCTGTCATAACATCGTAGTTCTTAAAATGTCCGCATTCACCAAATTTATCTCCCATAAGAAATAACATTGGAATCGTACAACTAAAATCAGGGTTTTCTCGAAAACTAAACGAAAACTCGAAAATTAGTATTCTACATTTTCGATTTATTTTTGCAAGATCTATAAGAATCCGTCGTCAAATCTTGGCGCCCGGGAAACAGCAATATCCTCAAAACTTGAGTTGACTTTTTTTAAAATTTGGGTGTGATTAGATTTTAAGTTGAATTTCAGTCAAGTAACTTGATAATCAAATCAAGTAGTAACTCCCTATTTCTGAAACTCGTTCGTGTACGTAAAATAACTCAGCGTTTGAACGCAGTAAACTAGTAGCTCTTAGAATCAATGCTAATAGGTGACAAAATCTCGTGTTGAATTAACATTGGAATCCGTGATTGGAACTGTGGAACTAAAATTTGATTTTCATGGGAATACTATGGGAAAACACAAAATGATATTCAGCAGTTTTGTTATATTTTGTCAAGATTTATAAAGAATTCATCGGCAAATCTCTTCGTGGCAAGAACACAAACAAATCCCTATTATGCGTAATCAATATAAATATTGAAATAAAAATGATGAAATAAGTTTTAATATTCAATTAGTTCAATTGATATGCATTTTTTTTACTTATCTAGAGATAATATGTTAAGTACTCGCGTACTCGTATCAGGTTATGGTGCGTTTTAAATGAGTCATAAGTGATATTCAATGATAGTGAAAATATTGGGCGTAGTAAAAAATATACATATTAATTTTTATGGTGCAATTAATTGTAAATAATCATTTGAACGATGCAAATAATAGGAAAATTATTTTAGTTTATAGAACGCTTATTGTATTTGTCATGATTCTGTCATTGCTGTCATTAGCTGTCAAAATTGACATTTGCGTCTTACCTTGTAAGCATCAAAACCAAACAATTCATTGGCTTTGCAGATTTCTTGAATAGATGCCATTGTTTAAATGCACTGTTTCACTAGTATTTTCCTTTGAAAAAAAAGTTGGGAAGTAATATTTATTTGACTGCGTTTGACGCCGGTTCCACTTAAACTACCGGTGGGAGTTGGTGATGCGTACGTTGTATACATGGAATATCGAATTGTTATCAATATATATGACGTGTTCGTAAAAATATGTTTGTATTACTAAGAGAAAATTGTGGAAAATGTAAAAATAATTTGATTCGTCACATCAATTTCACTTGAATTATCTTTTGAAGGCCATACGTTGCATGTGGTTGGATTAAATCAAACCAAATGTTTGTATGAAGATTATAATATTTATGTTTAAAAGAAAAAGAACGTATTTTGATATTTATTTTAAAAGTCCAAGTTGATTTTAAGTAGAAGATATAAAAATATGTATATCGAAAAAATGTCTATGATAAGATAGATTTTCAGGTATAGATGCATTGTGTATACTCCCATGTAAACAGATGTGCGATGCAAATTGCCTAAACATTATCTTTTTCAAACTTACTTTTATAATCATTGCGTAATATTTGTTTTATTATCCTTTTTTTACAATCAGTTTTTAAAGCAATAAGTAAAAATAATGTATGGTAGGTTGGTATAATGCAGGTGGGTAGGAGGGAAGGAAACGAAGGGTAGGTGTACAATAAGGTTAGGGGTTGAAAATGGAAGATGAGAAAGCGGTCATCAGGCAGTTATTTTTGTCCGCACTGTTGAAAATTTCTTTGAAATTGAATTCTTCAGGATTGAATTCACGGGAATAATCCTCTAGTTGTTAATAATAACTTTTGGTTGCCTTCTAATTGCGAAGATACATATTTTTATAGTGAATCCTTGTAGTTTATTAGTTCTAGCTACGAAACCATATCATATTCTATCCTAGTGTATATTATAATCAAAAACTTGTATGGATTTGTTCCAACCACCTGATTATCTACACGTTTCATAGCAAACATCCACTGTAATGTTTAAAAATTGTGTTATTAACTGGCTCCAATCGAACAGAGGACATTGTTGATTGAAAATTGTTATATAATTAATTCTTGTGTGGTATTTTTAATATATAAATTATAACAAAATGAAAAACCGAATTAAGAATAAATAAAACTCTTAATCAAAAAATGTCTACAACTAACTAATTATTAGGATGATACAATGTACAACTATTGTTATTTTTGGAGTTGGTGTCAGACAAGGGAATACGACTATATTGGTACTTAGCAAAAAACGAGAATACATTATGAAAATTATTTTTCAAATGAACTTTTAAACAATATACTCGAACTGTAACAATCTCTAGCGACCTTTAAACTACAAAATACCAATAACCAACTAAACCTTTTTACAATTTTTACAAATTACCATTAATATTTATTTTCTTGACTGACCCCAACTCCAAAAATAACAATAGTTGTACATTGTATCATCCTAATAATTTGTAAGTTGTAGATACTGCAAGGATACGCCATTATTTTGTTACTTTTTAGTGCATTTTTTGTTTAAGAATTTTTATATATTTTGAAGTCGGTTTTTCAGTTTTTTATAATATTTATTTATTTCTCGCGTTTTAGTGATCTGAAGTTTGATAACTGATTTTATTTTCTTGAAAATGGTTAAACCTTCTAAACGCGCTGCTCATATGAGACAGCGCCATTAAATATTAAAAGTTACTACATCATCCCTTTTTGCCCTTAAGGGTTAAAAGTTTTTGCTTTTAAATGTAATAACAAAACTAAGTGGATTACTTTTTTCAACAGAAAAAAAATTATCAAAATTCGGTTAAATGTCACTATTTCATCCCCTATTTTCATTCTTAAGGGGTGGATTTTTTTCTTCAAATTGAAATGTGAACAATTTAAAGGTACGTTGTACGTAATAGAAACAAAATTTTCAAAATTGGGTTAGCCAGGAAAAATGTGTAATATTATTTCATCTCTAATTTTTAACCCCTTATGAGTGGAGTTTTTTTTTTAATGGATAGAAGATTAATTTAAAATTGCGTTCTACAAATAAAAAAAGAATTATCAAAATAAAGCTATCCATTAAGAAGTTAATATTTCATCTCTTAGTTTTCAACCCCCTAGAAGTGGAAGATTTCCCTCAAATTAAAACTGGACCCCACGAAAAGCACCAGCTTTCAAATAAAAAAGAATTATCAAAATCGAGCTATCCAATAAGAAATTAATATTTCATCCCTTAGTTTTCAACCCTTTAGAAGTGAAAGATTTTCTTCAAATTAAAATGGGACCACACGAGAAGTACTAGCTTTCAAATAAAAAAAGAATCATCATAATCGCTTCACCCAATCGGAAATGCTGAGGTAACAAACATAAAAAATAAGAAAAAAAACAGTCGAATTGAGAACCTCCTCCTTTTTTTGAAGTCGGTTAAAATGTAACTACTTTATTCCCTTTTGCCCTTAAGCGTAGAAATTTTTTCTTTTTTAAATGTAATGAAAGAACTAAGTGGAATACTCTTTCTAATAGAAACAAAATCGTCAAAATTCGATGATTCAATAAAACATCACAATTCCATCCCCTATTTTCATCCTTAGTAGGTGGATTTTTTTTCTTCAAATTGAAATGTCGACAATTTAAAGATACAGTATACATAACAGAAAAAAATTATCGAAATCGGGTTAGCTATCCAATAAGAAGTTAATATTTCATCCCTTTGTTTTCAACCCTTTACGTAAACGATTTCCATCAAATTAAAATGGGACCACACGGGAAGCACCCGATTTCAAATAAAAAAAAATCATCAAAATTGGTTCACCCAGTCGAAAATTCTGAGGTAACAACCAAAAAAAATTACAGTCGAATTGAGAACTTTGTTTTTGTTGGACATTCGCTCAGCGAACTTCAAAAGTCGTTATTCATAGTGCTGATGCAAGTGATTATTGACTTATAATAATTGGAGGTTTATAATTTATCCTCGAGCATTGAATTTTTTTAAAGTAATTTCCTGCGGAAGCCTTCTCTTCGGATCGACCCAGGTTTAAATCATCGACACTTGAGCAGAGAAAAATGTTTTCAAAGATTTATTTGCCTAGTTCGTTGTGGACTTGGGAGTTCCGCATGTACCATGGTGCTTTTAGAATAACGCGCTGCACCTTGTTTTGGAATATTTGTAGCCTCTTAAAATTCCCCTCGGAAGTGTTGAACCAAATAGAACAGCCATAAGTTAGTATTGGTCTGATCATAGCTTTGTAGATCATATAAGAGAGCACTCTCTGCAAAGGCTTTTTATTTTTAAGGGGGTATTTTGTTTCCCTTATTTTTGAGGTAAAGTACTCTCCAGTTTAGCCTTCTGTCAAAGGACACTCCGAGGTACTTTTACCTTTCAGTAAGTCGATCGGGAGGTTGAAAGTTTTGCGTTTTGAGTCTTATTTACTTCTTTTTTACTCATGCTTTTATTTTTCCTTGATTTGTTCATTTTTCAGAACGAAAAAATTACTTTATCTTAAAAAAATCCCCAAAGATATTAAACGCTCATTTATCAATAATAATCATTGTATTAATCTAATATCTTTATGAGTCATTCTTTATTTATTAGATAGCGTAATTTATCTAATTTTTAAGTTTACAAATTGAAATGAGTGAAAGAGGAGTTAGAAAATAAAACTTATTACTAAGCGTATAGAAAATTTCTACATAGTTAAACTAGGTAAAATTTTAGGAGACCTATTACAATTAACGATAACAAAATCTTTCGTTTTAGAGTTGAAAAAAATTTCTACTAGCTCTGTTTTCAGTGTCATTTTTTAGGTAACTATTTCATTACTGATTACTCTTTCATATATAAGCTCTGTTAAATCAATTACAATTTAAGGGGGTGCAGTAATTGGAGATTTCCTCATACTGTAAAAAACTATTTTAAAAAATAATTTTTAAACTTTTAAAAAAAAAATCTTCAGCCACTCCTATTTAGTTGAGTAAATTATTTTATCTTTCTATTTTGAAATTTAAATTTTTCTTTCATCTAATATAATTTTTCTCGTATAAGTTTTTCTTTAAATGGCATCGAGCCAAATAATAATTTAAGTCAAAATTTTTCGGTTTACATAATGAAATTTACTATTATATACTTACACTTGAAGTTTTATTTTTTTAAATATAGGCACTGAAATGGTCATTTTTAAACAGACAAAAGGGAATAGAGTCAATTTAATGATTAATATTTAATCATAATCATTTATCGTTATCTTAAAAATAGATTTCCTTTCAAATATTTACATAAAATTTGATGACTCATTTTAATTATTTACTTTTAATGATCTAGAAAATTTTCTATTTCTACATAGAATGTTAATTAAGTATATTTTATGTAATTTTTTTTTAAAATTATTTGTGACAATGTCATCTGATTAGTAAAAAATATCTTAAATATTTTATTTCCCTTTGTGTAAAGTAGGTAAAAATAAGGTAAAAAAATTAATTTTTTAAATTAAAAAAAATACATTGGGTTTGGGACATTAAGAGCTAAGTTTTTAGCAATGACAATTTTTTTTTTTTGTAAAAGATAGAAATAAAAAACCAAATCTTGGTTATTGGCATTTTTCACATAAATTTTAAGGTTACGTGACAAAAGTGTTAGTACAAAAGTTGTAGATCTGCTTATTACCTACAACTTTGTCATTTAACTTTTTTTCATAAGAATTGTAGTTTTATCGGAAATCGAGATAAACCTCTTCTACCCTTAAAAACTCCCACTTTTTCCACTACCCCACCTCAGATCGACCGTAATTTATATTTCCTATCATTTTTGTTATATTCTCTTCATTGTTTGTCTGTTCAAAAATTATTTATCCTGGTCTAAAAACTACGAGTCCTATGAAAAAAAGTTAAATAGCAAAGTTGTAGGTTATAAGAAGATCTACAACTTTTGTGCGAAAATTTTTTTCACATAACTTCAAAATTTATGTGAAAAATATCAATAACCAAGTTTTCGGTTTCTTATTTTTAACTTTAACAAAATAAAAAAAAATTTCATGAAATTTTATTGTAAAAAATAAAAATAAAAAACCGAGAAATGTGGTAATTGGAATTTTTCACATCAAGTTGGAGGTTATGTGAAAAAAGTGTTACTATAAAAGTTGTAGATCTTCTTATTACCTACAACTTTGCCATTTAACTCTTTTCCATAAGACTTGTAGTTTTACCGGGAATCGAGATAAACCGTTTCTACCCTTTAACCCCTCTCCCTTTTCCCCTTCCCCACCTCAGATCGACCGTAATTTATTTTACTTTAATTTTTTATATTCTCTTCCTTTTCCAATGGGTTTCATCCTACTATACCTTTTTTTCTGTTCAAAAATTATTTACCCTGGTCTAAAAACTACAAGTCCTATGAAAAAAAGTTATATAGCAAAGTTGTAGGTTATAAGAAGATCTACAACTTTTTTGCGAAATTTTTTTTCACATAACCTCAAAATTTATGTGATAAATATCAATAACCAAGTTTTCGGTTTCTTATTTTTATCTTTAACAAAATAAAAAAAATTTTCATGAAATTTTATTGTAAAAAATAAAAAACCAAAAACTTGGTTATTGGAATTTTTCACATAAATTTTGAGGTTTTATGAAAAAAGTGTTAGTACAATAGTTGTAGATCTTAATATTACCTACAACTTTGACATTTAACTTTTTTCCATAGGACTTGTAGTTTTGTCGGAAATCGAGATAAACCGTTTCTACCCTTAAAAAAAACCCTTTTCCACTTCCCCACCTCCGATCAACCGTAATTTATTTTACTTTAATTTTTTATATTCTCTTCTTTTTCTAATGGATTTCATCCTACTATAATTTTTTTTCGCTTTGTACCATTTTCAAAGGCTTTAGCTCTCTGGTCTAAAGGGTTAATTAATCACATGCTTACTGTAGAATAGGATATGGAACAATCGAAACAATTTTAAATTAGAATAGATTTTATTTTTCTTGTACATTTTGTCAAATATTTTGTATCGGCTTTACAAATAATAACTGCGTTACTTACAAAAAAATTTAAAAGAGAAGTAAGGAGTAGAGAGAAAGTAGAAATAGAAGAAAGAAGTAGTAATATATCCCTCTATACTCACCGTTTATTTTTTGAATCTTTTTACGCGTCCCATAAAAATAGGAGATTGTAATGATTTATGCATAAGTACAAATTGAAATGGCCTATTTACTTCAATCACTAAACGCCTAAAACTTCTTGTACTAGTTATGCCTGAAACAAACATTTTTGGTTACTATTGATTAAAAGCGATAGAAGCGATATCGCTTAATCAACCAAGATTATCTTTTTATTGCTAAAGAATGTATCTTAAGTAACCTGCTAACCAATGTTTTTATGGAAATAGACAGTTTAAAAAAGGATTGAGCGCACCTTATGTGAACGCTCGTTATTCCTCAATGTTAAATAAACCCAATGTTTAATAAAATACACCTACCGACTGTTACAGCAGCAGCTACCGTTCCGTTTTCAGTAACTTTTATAATTGATTTTTGAAAAATGCTACTTAAATATACATCCTCAAAATCAGTCAAATCATGGAAATTAGCACTACCAAACGCTTTTTGCATACCCAGCTGAAATTGTGGTTATAAATTATTTGATTAACCGCCATTGTTAGCCAATACCTTTTGCAATATAGGGTTCAGATCGACCTTAAATTCGATTTCAAATTTAGGTATTAAAACACCAACAACTTCAAGATGGGTTTCGTAGTTATTCGAATTCGAAAGAATAGCACCGATGTCGTTTTCAATTTCTTCGAGAGAGCTATCAATGTTTGGAAGTATAATTTTCAACACGTAATCTTCGTCTGCATATGGAAACTCGATCATTTTAAAATTTTTGCCTATTGTAATATTGATGTTAGCTTCAATAGACATTTGTTCTACCATTTGACTTTCTTTGGAATTAATACTAAAATTCATTTTGGTTTTCTCCAATTTAAAAGTATATTTCCATAAACTTGCAAAATATAAAGCGTTAATAAGAACGACTCTTGTGTCTTTATCGAATGAGTCTTTCGATAAACAATTCTTGATTTCTCCGTGTGTCTTTTGCGAAATCCAATTATTAATTCGATCCACGGTTTTGGCATTTTCAAAGTCGATGTTCTCTACTTCCGATTTATATGAGCTAACCGCTTGCTGAGTAAAAGAAGGATTTATTTTTATTAAGGGGGACACATAGATTTTATTGGCACTTTCCAAATGTGCGTTCTTTTTCGGTTCAATCATAGCGTTAATGGCTCTGTAACCTTTAGCAAAATCCGCTTTAGTTCCACTTAATGCCAGGACCGATTTCATTTCATCAAAAGTTGAGCCACTCGCCCCTTCAATGAGTAACGATAAAATTAGGTGAGCTGAGAATGGGGAGAAAACTACGTTTTCATCTTTGGGTAACAACTAGAAAACTTAGAAGTTATAAATTTCAGTGATTTACATCTAATATATTTAATGCTCACCTGGTAAATATTAGCAGCGAATTTTCGTTGTGCAGTGATAATTTGTTGACCTGGTTCTGATAGTTCACTAACAGTCATATGGGGTACTAAAATGCCCCATATAGATATTATTAAGAGAAACATTGTATTTGTAATGATTACAAAATTATTTTTCTCGAGCATAAAAAAATGTACTGGTGAATTAATAATCTTAGGTTTACCAGTGCACTTTTACCTGAATCTATAAAAAACATTTCCGTTTTAGTTGGTAGCGATACTGAAATTTTAGAAAGATAATTAAGTTATTGCGCTATTGATAATTAAATTTACTTTTATTTTGATTATGAAACATCAAACACGTGAATTAATCAATTTCATCAAAAAAGATTAAAAAAAATTATTTCCTCAATACCATATTAAATGCTTTTGTATTTTGCAACAACTAAAACGAATCTGTTTTTAAAATTACTTTTTTGTGACTGTAAAAGTATTAATTTAATTTATATTATAGCATTAATTACAATGGATACCTAGGTATGTACCAAGGTTATTAGATACATAAGGTATGCTCACTTGACTAGGTGGCATTTCTTTGATCTCTGAAGATGACGTCACTGGTTTGCTGTTTCTGACAGAAACCAGTAGAGGCGTTAAAAGCCATTAGCTATTGTTAGTTTGTTTTTTATTTAGGTTATTAAATCCTTTTCACAACAAATTTAAGCTTTCAATATGTCAATAATTACTTTTTATGAACATAATAAATGTTAAATTGGTTTTTCTTTGTTATTTTAAGATAAAAAAGAGTACAAAGAATTATGTCCTCAATATCCATGTAAATGCTTTTGTATTTTGCAACAACTAAAACGAATCCGTTTTTAATATTACTTTATTGCGGCTGTAAAAGTATTAATTTAATTTGTTTTATACCATGTTTTGCTATAGCATTAATTACAATGGATACCTAGGTATCAGAGGCGTGCGGTCCATACATGCTGTAGATGCGGCGCATGCCTTGGAGATTGTAAGACAATTTTAAAAATTGAATATTTTTTATGATTTATTCATTTCATTTTCAATTTACGTAATTGCATTTGTAAAATCATTCTAAAAATGATATATTTTTATCATTTAAAAATTTTTTTTATTTACGTAATAATGAAAGGTATCACTCATAAAATTGGCATAATTTACCAATTCAAATAAACGGCAAAAGCCGAATGAATGCGTTGGCGACAGTAGCATGCGATTGTTTGCTTCGAATTGGTCACGCATGCGCACTAGTACGGTCAAATACTATCTCTCTCTCGGCATTTAACATAGCCGATTAACGGTCTGCAGATGCGTTTGTCGTTTTGAATCTAAGCAGTGAATTTAATTGTTACTGATACTTTTCGTGAGTTATTTTGAACTATTGACCCAAAGGCCATACAAATGTTCTGTTCTTTAGGATAAGAACTATTTCTTAGTTCTAGTTCTTTTTTATATGATGCTGTTGTTGATGATTTTTGTAAGAAGGAGCGTCGAATAAGGCAAATTTAAAAGAAATACTTATAACACCACGTTTATCAAATAAAAAAATTAATTTAAAAAATGTGGTTCTTATAACCCCCCCCCCCCACTTCTAACCGCATGCCCTGTTTCAAAAGTCACCGCACGCCACTGCTAGGTATGTACAACTTATAAAGTACTCCTATGAAAAATCAAATACATTTTTGTACGGTAAAAATAATAATCTTTGCCTAAAATTTTTTGTTTTAGAATAAGATTTTTTTTTATTTTGGAGTATTTTTTAATGTCACCAATTTTTTATTTTTGAAAAACATTTTTTAGTTTTATTGATCATTTTACTTAAAAATTTAATTTTCTGTCAACCAGTTTTTTACTTTTTATCACACCTCCCGAGTCGAAATCTTAGACTTATTTTTGCCCTCAAAATATAGGCTATTTAGAGGTTCAATTAGATTGAAAAGAGGACCAATTCGCCAAAATACAATGTTTAGGTTCAAATGAGGTTCAAAAAATTTGTTATCCCCCCTCTCTCCCTCTCTCTCGCTTTCACATACACACTTTTCTCCGCTCTTTCCTTGTTACCCTCTTTTGTTGTTTTACTAGCTAATACCCGCGACGTCGTCTGCGTAGGTTATTATGTTAAGAACAAATTTAATATACAAAGGAGAACATTTAAAAAATTGAAAGCAAAAATATATTAAAATAACTGGAAAGAATTTAGCGTAGAACATTTTTAACTATATGCCAAAAAATTGCTCTTAAATTGCTACTTCAGAATCCGCTTTTGTTCCAAATGTATAGTTATTAGTTAATCAATAATTAATTTTTCAAAAATTTGTAAATTATAAAATAAAAATTGCTATATAATCCAAAATAATCACTGTTTTTAATTTTCTTTTTGTCCAAAAACTGTTCCTTAAATACTCTTTCCGGATCCGCAATTGCTCCAGGTGTATAGTTAATTAATAATTCAATTTTTAAACTATTCATGTTTATACGATTCAAGGCAGTTGATGACGTCATAATACAACTAAACATGTATAAATAGTTACATATAAAAAGTGACTTTTTGACAGGAATTTTAATTTTTTAGCAAATTTTTGAAAAATGAATTATTTATCAATTAATAGGTATACACTGGGAGAAATTGCGGATTCTGAGGGAGTAATTTTTAGCATATAGTTAAGTTAAAAAAAATTGTTTCTCGATAACTTAACTCTTTCTGGTTCAAAATGAATTTGCAATAATAAAAGGGAATGTTGAAACGTAATTGGATTGTTGTAACTTAAAAATGTATTGTGTATCTATTTTTACAGTAAAATATAAAAAATTCTATAAGAGAATTTAAAAAAAGAAGCCACAAAAAAAATATTAAAAAAACCGCTAAACGAATAGAAAATAGAAATCAAAAAATCTATATTAATTTATTATCTCGCTGAGCTGCGATGATAATTGATTTATTTATGACTGCCCACATTGTCGATTTATTTATCACTCACGTTGCCGATTCATTTATGACTGCTCACATACTCGATTTATTTGTCACTCATGTTGACGATTTATTTATGACTGCTCACATTGTCGATTTATTTATCACTCACGTTGACGATTTATTTATTTATTGCCACAAATAGGGAATAATCAGTAGGCAGTGGACGGAGAAACATATTCTCTCCAGCCCATGCGCATTAGATCGTTTGCCCCACTCTATCAAACCTACGAAAAATCCACCGTTTAACGCGTTTTGCTTGTAAAAATTGCATTTATTAAAACTTCAATTACTTTGCTTTTAATTAAGATATCGCGATAATCCTTTTTTAGATAAGGACCAAGTATATAAGAAATAAAACAAAACAAAAATTGATCGAAATCTATCCAGTAGTTTTCGAGTTAAAAGCGAACATTGAAAAGCAGCTATCATTTTGTTTATATAGATTGGTAGAGTTTTTTTCAAAAAGAACAACATTTTTATTTTAATATTTTGTTTTTTTATTTTTATTCTTTATACAAGTTTCATTAATATTAGCGATAAATTTAAAAGTAATAAGAATATTACAAATATCAGTTTTTAGTTCTTAATTTCCTCGTCCTTGTTTACCAGCTCTTTTATTGTCGCCATTGCCATTATTTTTTTCCAGGATTTCCTTTTATTATAATCCACAATATTCCCAACTATGCGCATTTCTTTAGAAATTTTATTTAATTGTATAACATCTTTCTGATTACTTTGAAGATAATACATTAAAGCAAATTTCTTCACATTTTTTTCTTTTAAACTCGGTATTTTCACCTTTAAATTTTTTACATTTATACTTTTAGGCCTTTTGATATAGACAATATTGAGAAATAAATCAAATAGGTAGTGAAATAAGTTTATTCAATTGTTGTATAATAACTCGTGGAGCACTCGAACGGTTAACAAGAGACTAAAGCTGAGTAAAAATGAACAAGAGTGAACAGGATTAAGGGACAAACCAGTAATGGATCATATGATCATATGAACAAATGAACAAAGCTCGTATTTAATATAAACATGTATCCAAACTATTTTATTATTTTTGCTAAGGGCTAATTAATCACATGCTTAATGTAGAGTAGGATAAACAATCTAAACAATTTAAATTAAAAGGATTTTATTTTTCTTGTACATTTTGTCGATTATTTCGTATCGTCTTTACAAGCGATACCACCTGCGTTACACAAAAATTAAAAAAAAGACGTATTGTAGATATACCTACAATTTATTTTTTAAATTTTTTTACTCGTCCCATAAAAATAGGAGATTGTATTGATTTATGCATTAGTACAAAATGAAACGGCCTATTTACTTCAATGACTGGATCCGATATCGATCTATCCATAGAGACTGAAACAAACGTTTTTGGTTGATAAATCACAACATGTTTATCGTTTCATCAACAAAGATTATCTTTTTATTGCTATAGAATATATCTTGTAATAAGTTATTTTATTTGTTATTTTATAACCAGCTCTTTCTATATCTATTTGTTTACCTTTCACTAATTTATTTAGTTACTAGTTTTAATATTTTAAACGATTTCTTGAATGCTTTAGAAATGTCTCATAAATAAATAAAAATTATAAAAAAATGAAACTTCAAAATAAATAAAAAATCTTAAACAAAAAATGCACTAAAAAGTAAAAAAAAAATAATGGCCTAATATTTGCAGTGTGTACAACTTCCAAATTATTAGGATGATATATTGTACAACTATTGTTATTTTGCCCTTAAGGGTTGAAATTTTTTGCTTTAAATGTAATAACAAAACTAAAAGGATTACTCTTTCCAACAAAAAAAAAAAAAAAATTATCAAAATTCGATGATTCAGTTAAACGTCCCTATTTCATCCTTATTTTCATCTTTAAGGGGTAGATTTTTTTTTTCAACTTGCAATAAATACTTTAAAGGTACGATGTACGTAATAGAAACATAATTATCGAAATCGGGTTAGCAAGGAATAATTGATTATTTCATCCCTAATTTTTAACCCCTTATGAGTAGGGGTCCTTTTACAAATAATGGGTATGAGATTGATTTAAAATTATGTACTACCAAGAAAAAAAAGAATTATCAAAATCGAGTTATCCAATAAGAAGTTAGTATTTAATCCCTTAGTTTTCAACCCCTTAGAAGTGAACGATTTTCTTCAATACAAAATGGGACCAAACGGGAAGCACCAGCTTTCAATTAAAAAAAAAATCATCAAAATCGCTTCACCCAGTCGAAAATTTTGAGGTAACCAACATAAAAAAATACAGTCGAATTGAGAACCTCCTCCTTTTTTTGAAGTCGGTTAAAAACCGTGTTACGACTAATATTTTTTTACGGTTATAGAAACCTAAAGCATAAAGTCTAGCTTCATATTACACTCGTTATTTACCAATGTTTTTATTGTACACTAGCTGGTCCCCGCCCGCTTTGCTGAGCGTATCTAAATTATACTGATTGAATAATGGAAACTTTCATCCCATCAACAAAAAAAGACAGATAGATATTTCTAGATGTTTGATTTATAGAAAGTTCATGAAAATCAGATAAACTACTTTTCCAGGAAGATATTCCATATAGCTATCTAGAAGAACTATCTTATTGGTTCTATACATTTTTATGAATATTATAAAATACCTATACTTGTGTTTCTTAAATAGCAATATAATTCGAAAATGTTGAATGTATTATATATTTAACTGAGTTTTTCACCAAGTTCAAATTTTTCAATAGTAATTTAACACGTTTATTTTTAAACATTATAGACATTCAAAAATTAACAACGAAAGAACTTTCAATGTTTCAAAAATATTCATTATTAATTTATCGATGTTATCGGATGTTAAATTAAAAATCATATTTTGCCGTAGAAATTGTAATTTTTATTTTCACTTTTTTGGAATGATTGTGTTAAAACACTATTTTACGAACTTTAGGGAAAGCTTTTTTAAAAACACGATTCCTGCAGGATAAGTACAATTTTTATACTATATTTTGAGAATCGTGCATTATTCTAACATACGAATTAATAATCTATATTTTTCTCTGACTTTTCAACTACCCTATTGCAAAAAATCATGTCAATCTTTTGATCTATGACAAACAAAAACATATCTATCCCACGAGAGTAGTACATTTTTCCTGGATAAAAAAGAGATCAGGCCTTCTTGAGAAAAATGCGCTAGAACTCTATTTCACGTACTTTAACGAAACTTCTATTAAATACACGGTTCCTGTAAGATACAATTGTCTTGTTATCCCACGGGAAGAGTACATTTATGTCGATTTTTTGCTCTATGAAAAATAAAAATGTATCTAGCCCACGGGCCTGTACATTTTTCCTGGATAAAAAGTAGAACAATCTTTCTTGAGGAAAATTCCTTAAAACGCTTATCCATGAACTCTTACGAAACTCCTTTTAAATACTCAGTTCCTGAAGGATACCATTCTTATCCTATCCTACGGGAACCGTGCTATATTCTGATATAAAAGGTAGCCTATATTTTTTGTCTGACTCTCAATTAACCACCTCATTGTAAAAAATTATGGTAATCTTTTGCTCTGTGAAAAATATAAACATATCTATCCTACGGGAACCGCACATTTTTCCTGCATAAAATTAAGACTGTAGGATATGAATATTATTTTTTGCCTTGAGGACATTATGAGTTATAACTATTAATATACTCTATTATAATAAGCTAAAAACGTTTAGTTTCAGCATGATTTTTCTTTAAACCAGTTTTTTATTTTCCCGTTGAAATGAGAAATTCTTCCGAAATATAACGTATTGTAGATAATGATTCACATATTTAGCTATCACCATACTTAAATATCACCAATATTTATTTTCAAATAAAAATGTTTAGTTTATGCATAATTTTTGTTCCAACCCGTTTTTCAATTTCCCGTATAAATGAGACATTTTCCCGTAATAAAAAGTATTCTTTTTAATGACTCAGATTGTCATTTATCTTAAAACTAAATTTTATTAAAAAACGTATTTATTTGGGTAAGAATTAATAATATGTTGCTAAAAATAATTTTGCAAATAATGAATTATTTTTGTAACAACTTTAATAACCATTAAAAAGGTTATAGCGGGCCAACCTTAAAAGATAGATATATGTCGTCGCGGACTTTTTTTTAGAACTTTTTAAGAGGAACAATTTTGCTGTGCATGATTTTTGCGTCACTTTAACCATTTACGCAGGGCAGGCAACAAACGCTCTCAAAAGGAAAACATTTTCCTGGTTCTTGCAACATTTTCCATTGATGCTCTGCTGCTATTAGTCGTAGAGTAATGTTGTATAGCCTAAAGCCTTTGTCGATAATTAAGCTATCCAACACAAAAAGAAGTTTTCAATTCGAACCAGTAGTTCTTGAGATTAGCGAGTATAACCAAACAATCAAACAAACAAACTCTTCACTTTATATATTAGTATAGATGCAATAAGAAAGTTTAAAGTTTTTATAATGTACACCTACCGACTGTTACAGCAGCAGCTACCGTTCCGTTTTCAGTAACTTTTATAATTGATTTTTGAAAAATGCTACTTATATATACATCCTCAATATCAGTCAAATCATGGAAATTAGCACTACCAAACGCTTTTTGCATACCAAGCTGAAATTGTGACTTTAAATTATTTGATTTATCGCCATTGCTATCCAATACCTTTTGTAATATAGACTTGAGATCAACCTTATATTGGATTTCAAATTTAGGTATAAAAACACTAACAACTTCAAGATAGGTTTTGTAGTTATTCGAATTCGAAAGAATAGCACCGATGTCCTTTTCAATTTCTTCGAGAGTGGCATCGATGTTTGGAAGTATAATTTTTAACACGTAATCTTCGTCTGCATATGGAAACTCGATCATTTCAAAGTTTTTGCCTATTGTGATATTGATTTTGGCTTTAACAGACATTTGTTCTACCATTTGACTTTCTTTGGAATTAATACTGAAATTCATTTTGGTTTCTTCCAAATTAAAACGATATTTCCATAAACTTGCAAAATATAAAGCGTTAATAAGAACAAGTATAGTGGATTTGTCCAATGAGTCTTTAGATAAACAATTCTTGATTTCTCCGTGTGTCTTTTGCGAAATCCAATTATTGATTCGATCCACGGTATCGGATTTTGTAAAGTCGATATTTTCTACTTCCGATTTATATGAGATAACCGCTTGCTGAGAAAACGAAGGTTTTATTTTTATTAAGGGGGATACATAGATTTTATTGGCACTTTCCAAATGTGCGTTCTTTTTCGGCTCAATCATAGCGTTAATGGCTCTGTAACCTTTAGCGATTTCCGCTTTAGTTCCACTTAATGCCAAGACCGATTTCATCTGATCAAAAGTTGAGCCACGCGCCCCTTCAATGAGTAGCGATAAAATTATGTGAGCTGAGAAAGGCGAGAAAACGATGTTTTCATCTTTGGGTAACAACTAGAAAACTTAGAAATTATAGATTTCAGTGATTTACATCTAATATATTTAATGTTCACCTGGTAAATATTAGAAGCGAATTTTCGCTGTGCAGCGATAATTTGTTGTTCTGATCCTGATAGTTCACTAACGACCATATGGGATATTAAAACGCTCCATATAGAGACGATTAACAGAAATATTTTATTTGTGTTAATTTCCATTATAACAAATTATTTCTCTCGAACATTCAAAATGTTAATGGTGAAATTACAATTTTACGTTTACCAATGAACTATCGCCTTGTTCTCTATATAATTGCTAATCTATACCTAATACTTAATTTAATAAATAAGTTATGCGCTTTTGATATTTAACTAAACTTTGTTTATGAAACACCAAACACGTGAATTAATCAATTACAACAAAAAAAGTGTATAAAATGAAATTCTCGATATCATCTATATTTAATGCTTTTGTATTTCGCAACAACTAAAACTAATCTGGTTTGAAATATTACTTGGTTGCAAAAATCTAAATTTTAAATTTTTTTCTACTATAATCTCTTATAACATTAATAACATTTTATAACTGATTATATCTTACTTCTTACTTATATTATAAACGTGAAATTTTGTATGTATGTATGTTTGTTGCTCTTTCACTCAAAAAGTACTGAATGAATCTGGATGAAATTTGGCGTAGATATAGATTATAATCCGGTTTAAAATATAATATACTTTAAATTCAGAAAAAAATGTACGGTTCCTGTGGGATAAATACTTTTTTGTTTTTTACAAAGCAAAAGATTAACTTCCTTTTTTGTATTGTGGTAGTTTAGGGGTCAGAAAATGATAGAGATTACTTCTCATACCGAAATAATAAACGGTTTCCATGGGATAGCAAAACAAGTATGTATTCTATAGAAACCGAGAATTTAAAATCAGTTTCATTAAAATCCACGAAATAGAGTCTTAACTCATTTTCCTTAAGAAGACTTGATCTACTTTTTACTCAGGAGAGATGTACTATTCCCGTGGGATAGATATGTTTTTTGTTTATCACAGAGTTAAAGATTGATATGATTTTTTCAATATGGTAGTTTGGGGGAAAATGATATAGCTTACTTTTAAGGCTAGAACAATGCATAGATGGCAAAACAATTATATCCTACAGGAACCGTACATTTAAAAAGTTTCGGTAAAGTTCGTGATATAGAATTTTAACGCATTTTCTTTCAATTTTACACAATAACGAAAGAAATCTCTACAAAGTTGAAATTAAAAAGTTGACAATTTTTACTGGAAAATAAATATGAATTTCAATTTAACACCCGATAAGATTAATGGTGAATTTTTTTAAAATATTTGAATTTTTTATTGTTTTTTGTCGAAGATATTAATGAGCAATAAAAGTATTAAAATAATAAAATAAAAATTTTAAAATTTAATAATTACTTAATGGAACCAATTTTAATGAAGTCTTGCTAAAGATGCTGCAGGATAGCTACTAATCTATTCTTGTTGGGGAACATCCATTACTTACGTGAGGCGTTCAGGGGCCGATGGGGTCGAGCCGAATCTCATCTAATCTTACTTTGGGCAAAGGGAACGTCTCGCAAATATCACGTATTTTTTGTTTTGAAAAATACCACATTAGATTGCGGGTTGGAGTAATGACATATGCCAAATCTCATGATATCTTACCAGGGGGGAGGGGAGGGGATTTCAAAAATCGCAAAAAATGCTTCGGGTAATTAATGGATGCCCCCTTAAATAGCTGTACGGTTTTAAATGACATTTGATTTGAAAGATTTTCAAGTCCTATAGGAAGGAATAGAGTTACTTTTTTACTAAAAATCGTATAGAATCTGATGCGGGACAGCTAACATCTCTTTCTTGAAAAATAGTTTTACGAATTTCGATAAACTTTCTTTGGACCTAAAGTCTGAGAGTATCTATTATTTTTTTCTGTCAAAATAGATTAATTTTTATATTTCGCTATGAACGTAAAGAATCTTTTTATCATTCAGTTAAATTTTGATACACTCAGCGAAGCGAGCGGGTATCAGCTAGTGATCTATATGAATACGATAAACAATCGAATTAAGTTTAAATTTAAAAAAAAAGTTTATTTATATATATTTTTATTCAGTTAGTTATTTTTTTTTTTATTTTATAAAATTTGATACATTAAAGTTAATGTGGATTCAATTTATTTATCAAACTTTCTTACTCGTCCCATAAAAATTGGAGATTGTATTGGTTTGTATATAAGTACAAAATGGAAAGGTCTATTTACGAGTACTTCATCGATAGCACTTTTTGTAAGAGAGACGACTGAAATAAACATTTTTAGGTTAATATATTCTGTTTTTTTTTTAGTTTCAGCAACTTGAAGATACATTTTTTTAATGCTACTTTATAACTTATCTTGTTAGTGGGCTACAGAATGTATAATACTATCTTCCATACCCTCTTGTTTAAGGATTTAAAAATAGGATGTGGTTATTTATACATACTGTATGTATATTGTATATACAATTGGCTTTTTATACTAAACTAGTTGTTCTGGGGCGCCTACGGCGCCCTATTTTTTTAAAAAAAGCCCAAGTTTCTTACGTGAAAGTTATTGCATGCGTTCGAATCAGTGTGTTTGACAACCAAAAGTTATGAATGAGTTCAATAAAAAGAATGAATAATTTATTTTTTTATTCATGAATGCTTTTTTTTGTTTATAAAATTTCTTGATACACAACATTGCGAGTGAAAATACGATTATCATTGAGTAAATGTCCTTGTTGTGGGGTTGGCTCAATAGTAGTAGGCATAGTATAGGCAATCATAGTAGGCATTGAGCGTTACAGAATGAGTGAGTGAGTGAATCAGTGACCTGGGCTTTTATATTATCTTATTATGTACATAAAAAATTGACTTTAGACTTACTTTAAATACTGACAAAATATAAGTATTTATATAATATTATCATACCTAAATAGATACATTATCATGCATTCAAATCCAGTGAAATTAAGTTAACTTAACAAATTAAGAGTTTTTCAACAATGTAAATATACTTAGTTCTTCTTTTATTTCCAAGTTAATGGCACATTTACATAAAAGAAATTAACCAGTAATTTGCTAGGTTAATTTAACTGGATGTGTGAGAATGAAAAGAATTTTTGAAAATTTGTAAATCCGTGCAAGTACTTATAGGAACAAAAAATAATACATATCACTTAAAGATTAGTATCTTAAAAATTGGGTTAGCTGTAAAGAATTGTGGGTACATTATTTTAGAAAAAATTTGTTGAACGATTATTCTGGACTCTTAATAGCTGGGGAGCCCAAGCGGGGATTTCGGGATTAACTAAAGCGCGGCAGATTAATATACAGGGTGATACCTTGTACCCAGTTAAGTACTTCCACCAAATATTAGCCCCCTATATATGGCCGCCCGTCAAGGATAAAAGATCAGATTAGTAAAAAAAAATTGATCATCTGAAATTCTCGAGGGCGTCAGATTAAGATAGGATGAGTTAGCTACATGCTAAAAGGTGTATATTCCACTAATCTGACAATTTGAGAGTGACGTAAAGAAGGGGGAGGGGTACAAAGTTGTAAAAAAAAACGTCATCTTGACATTCGAGCGTGACTAATTTTTTATTTATTTAGAAGAGAATAATTCAAGGATTACGAAAAATATATAATCTGATGATTTCCACAAGTCGAGGTAACAAAAAATCATCGATTAAGTTTAATGCGTGCAGCTGCGTGATGCATTTGTTTGAATTTTCCCAGGAAAAAGTTTCAAATAAAATTTGTAGCCATTAATGAATCTAAGAATCATAGTAAGTTTAAAGAAAATCGTTGGAGCCGTTTTCGAAAAAAAATTGAAAAAGCTCAAAAACTCCTAGAATAAAGTGGAGCTTTAGGTTAACCTTTTTAACCAAAAGCTTCGCGGCACATCTAGGTATAATATGGACGTCAAATACCAAGTTTGGTGAAATTCGGATAAAGTTTTCGATACGATATGACTGTCACACTCACACACAGACATGTCTGACAGCCATATCGTATCGAAAGCTTTATCCGAATTTCACCAAATTTATCCAAATTTCATTAAACTGGAAATTTGACTTCCATATTATAACTAGTTGTGCCGTCAAGCTTTTGGTTGAAATCGGTGAACCGAAAGCTCCACTTTATTCTAGGAGTTTATGAGATTTTTCAATTTTTTTTGAAAATGGCTCCAACGATTTTCTTTAAACTTACTATAGTTCTTAGACTCATTAGTGGCTACAACTTTGATTTGAAACTTTTTCCTGGGAAAATTCGAATACCGGCTGTATGCATATATATATAAAAAAAAATTTTTGAATTTTTTTCAGAATAGGTGAATCCCTCCTGACAAGTGTCAGATTATGAGACAGCATGTCTAAGGCATCAAGATGAACCATTTATATCTTAATCTGACGCGCTTGAATTTTTAAAATGGCGATTTTTTGCACATTCTAATAATGGCAGCGCGTTTGCGTCACATTCAAATCGTCAGAGGTTTGTCTTAGGTTCACTTAACATCCCCTTAGAAAATCTGACGCGCTCGATTAAATTTTTTTTTCTTCATTTTCACCCCTTACGTACGACCACCCCCATCATGGAAACAATCAGATAATCATATGTACATTTTTAAAAATACGTAGGACATGGATGCTATCAATATCTGATGCGCTCGAATATGTCCATGTAATAGTTTTTTTTACATTTTTGAAAATCTATAGCCGCTCCCCCCTCCACCGCTGAAAAGGTATATATTATATGAAATTTTTTTCTTTTTATCATCTAAGTTTCGCAACCCAATAGGTCTCGATAACGCTCGAGTTAATCCTGATTTAGCATCGTGGGCTCCCCTACTATTATCTTTTCTCAGTACTTAAAGTCTTAAGTCAATTTTTTATGTATAATACATTCAGTATGTATAAATAGCCAATTGCATATACATACAGTATGTATGAAAAGCCAAATTCTTAAAAATATTGAATTTTTTAAATTTCGATATGTTTGCGTTCTTTGTTACGAGATGAACTCGTTCGTTCGTTATTTGCAAACGTTCAAAATCAATGTTATCAGTCTATTCATATGGATATTTTGAATATTCAATGTATCCTGTCTACAGTGTAAATGTGTCTTTTAGTTTCATTAACTTAATTAACCAAAGTTTTAGCATTTGTCTAACGTTTTAACTGTTTACATTTTATAAGAAAATTTTAAAAACGTTAATAAAACACACTTACTGGTTGCAGCAGCAGCGACCGTTCCGTTTTCAGTTACTTTTATTTTTGATTTTTGAAAAATTTTACTTATGTGTATGTCGACATTATCAGTCAAATCATGAAAATTGGATTTACCATCAAACGCGCTTTTTCCACCAAGCTGAAATTGTGACTATAAATTATTTTATTTTCCACATTTATTTTCCAATACCTTTTGCAATATAGGCTTCAGATCGACCTTAAATTCGATTTCAAATTTAGGTATGAAAACACTAACAACCTCAAGATAGGTTTTGTAGTTATTCGAATTCGAGAGAATAGCACCGATGTCCTTTTCAATTTCTTCGAGAGAGCTATCAATGTTTGGAAGTATAATTTTCAGCACGTACTCTTCGTCTGCATATGGAAACTCGATCATTTCAAAATTTTTGCCTATTGTAATATTGATGTTAGCTTTAATAGACATTTGCTGTACCATTTGACTTTCTTTGGAATTAATACTGAATTTCATTTTGGTTTTCTCCAATTTAAAAGTATATTTCCATAAACTTGCAAAATATAAAGCGTTTATAAGGACGACACTTGTTGATTTATCCAATGAGTCTTTAGATAAACAATTCTTGATTTCTCCGTGTGTCTTTTGCGAAATCCAATTATTGATTCGATCCACGGTATCGGGTTTTGTAAAGTCGATATTTTCTACTTCCGATTTATATGAGGTAACCGCTTGCTGAGAAAATGAAGGTTTAATTTTTATCAAGGGAGACGCATAGATTTTATTGGCACTTTCCAAATGTGCGTTCTTTTTCGGCTCAATCATAGTGTTAATGGCTCTGTAACCTTTAGCAATTTCCGCTTTAGTTCCACTTAATGCCAGGACCGATTTCATCTCATCAAAAGTTGAGCCACTCGCCCCTTCAATGAGTAGCGATAAAATTACGTGAGCTGAGAATGGGGAGAAAACTACGTTTTCATTTTTGGGTAACATCTAGAAAACTTAGAAATTATAGATTTTAGTAATTTTTGAAGTTATACTTCTTTAGGCGCGTTATGATGAGAGTGAAATTTTAAGATGCTCGCGCATCTTGAGACAAGAATTAACAAAATGAAGTTCGTCGCAAAATCACTGGGTGTCCTGGCGCGCGTAATTTGAATTTTTGTTGTATTTATTTTCTAATTTATTTATTTTTATATTTAAATTAAAAATAATTACATATACAAATGACACATATTATTAATAAATAAGTTATTACTTTTCTCGAATTTTGCAGTAGCTGTTACACTATTTTGAGTTTAGTGATGTAAATGACATCTACATTTCATGCATATTCTTAGTTATCACGAAATTTGGGATTCTGAAATGATTCAACCATCTATACTTAATATATAAAATTGAAGAGTTTGTTTGTTTGTTTGTTTGGTTAAACGCGCTAATCTCAGGAACTACTGGTTCGAATTGAAAAATTCTTTTTGTGTTGGATAGCTTAATTATCGACGAAGGCTTTAGGCTATACAACATCACTCTACGACCAATAGCATCAGAACATCGCTGGAAAATGTTGCAAAAACCAGGAAAATTTGTTTCTTTTGAGAGCGTTTGTTGCCTGTCCTGCGTAAATGGTTAAAGTTACGCAAAAATCATGTTTAGCAAAATTGTTCCTCTTAAAAAGTTCTAAAAAAAAGTACGCGACGACATATATCTATCTTTTAAGGTTGGCCCGCTACAACCT
This sequence comes from Sisyra nigra, assembly GCA_958496155.1. Lineage (NCBI taxonomy): Eukaryota > Metazoa > Arthropoda > Insecta > Neuroptera > Sisyridae > Sisyra > Sisyra nigra. The sequence continues at coordinate 2,558,678 of OY292313.1, read as the reverse complement.
TTTTAATGGTTATTAAAATTGTTTCAAAAATAATTCATTATTAGCGAAATTGTTTTTAGAAACATATTATTAATTCTTACCCAAATAAATACGGGTTTTAATGAAATTTGGTATGATGATAAATGACAATCTGAGTCATTAAAAAGAATACTTTTTATTACGGGAAAATGTCTCATTTATCCGGGAAATTGAAAAACGGGTTGGAACAAAAATTATGCATAAACTATACATTTTTATTTGAAAATGAATATTGGTGATATTTAAGTATGATGATAGCTAAATATGTGAATCATTATCTATCTACAATACGTTTTATTTCGGAAAAATTTCTCATTTCAACGGGAAAATAGAAAAACTGGTTTAAAGAAAAATCATGCTGAAACTAAACGTTTTTAGCTGATTACCATAGAGTATATTAATAGTCATAACTCATAATGTCCTCAAGGCAAAAAATAATTTTCTTATCCTACAGTCTTATTTTTATGCAGGAAAAATGTGCGGTTCCCGTAGGATAGATATGTTTTTATTTTTCACAGAACAAAAGATTACCATAATTTCTTACGATAAGGTGTTTAATTGAGAGTCAGAGAATAAATATAGGCTACCTTTTATGTCAGAATATAGTACGGTTCCCGTAGGATAGGATAAGAATGGTATCCTTCAAGAACTGAGTATTTAAAAGGAGTTTCGTAAAAGTTCATGGATAAGCGTTTAAAGGAATTTTCCTCAAGAGAGATTGTTCTACTTTTTATCCAAGAAAAATGTACAGGCCCGTGAGCTAGATACGTTTTTATTTTTCATAGAGCAAAAAATCGAAATAATTGTACTCTTCCCGTGGGATAACAAGACAATTGTATCTTACAGGAACCGTGTATTTAATAGAAGTTTCGTTAAAGTACGTGAAATAGAGTTCTAGCGCATTTTTCTCAAGAAGGCCTGATTTCTTTTTTATCCAGGAAAAATGTACTACTCCCGTGGGATAGATATGTTTTTGTTTGTCATAGATCAAAAGATTGACACGATTTTTTGCAATAGGGTAGTTGAAAGGTCAGAGAAAAATATAGATTATTAATTCGTATGTTAGAATAATGCACGATTCTCAAAAGATAGCATAACAATTGTACTTTTCCTGCAGGAATCGTGTTTTTAAAAAAGCTATACCTAAAGTTCATAAAATAGCGTTTTAACACAATCATTCCAAAAAAGTTTAAATAAAAATTACAATTTCTACAGCAAAATATGATTTTTAATTTAACATCCGATAACATCGATAAATTAATAATGAAAATTTTTGAAAAATTGAAACTTCTTTCATTGTTAATTTTTGAATGTCTATAATGTTTAGAAATAAACGTGTTAAATTACTATTGAAAAATTTTAACTTGGTGAAAAACTCAGTTTAATATATAATACATTCAACATTTTCGAATTATATTGCTACTTAAAGAACACAAGTAAAGGTATTTTATAATATTCATAAAAACGTATAGAACCAATAAGATAGCTCTTCTTGAATATCTTCCTGGAAAAGTAGTTTATCTGATTTTCATGAACTTCCTAAGAATCAAAAATCTAGAAATATCTATCTGTCTTTTTTTGTTGATGGGATGAAAGTTTCCATTATTCAATCATTATAATTAAGATACGCTCAACGAAGCGGGCGGGGACCAGCTAGTCTTAGAATAATAATTTATTAACACAAGGTATGAATAAGATTTAGACTTCTATGAAGTTTTGTTTTCATGACATGCATGAATTGTTAACCAGAAAAATGATCCTGACAAATATTATAAACGTCTTGCAGCTTTCTTTGGATATTATTTATTGATACAAATTAAAATATTATCTTCTAAATTTTATTCTTAATAATTATATCTTTAAATATATATATTATTATTATTATTAAATATTAAATTACAGTTTTTTAAAATTGATTATTTGAATAAAATTAGTAAATACTAATTTTTAATGATACCAAAGAAGTATAACTTTTCACGCGCGTACATAAGTACACGCAACCACTTTTTTCTATGATATTTAATGCTCACCTTGTAAATATTAGTAGCGAATTTTCGTTGTGCAGCGATAATTTGTTGACCTGATCCTGATAGTGCACCAACGACCTTATGGGATATTAAAATGCTCCATATTGAGACCATTAAGCGAAACATTTTATTTGTATAGATTTTCATTACAAAAAATTTTTTTTTCGATAACAAAAATCTAACTGGTGATATTACCTTTTGAGGTTTACTTATATATAGAGCCTATGTATATTTTAAAATAATTCTAACCGTTTTAATTGATAGTTGTATTAGAAATTAAATTTAAATATGATATATTGCTATTTAAAATTAATTTTACTTTTATTTTTCTTACGTAATGGTTTATACGTGAGTTAATCAATTTTTTTTCTAAAAACTATAAATTTAATTATTTCGTCAATGATCCGTCAAACTGATCCTGTTTAAGAAATTAATTTGTTGCAGAATTAAAAATATTGATTAAATTATTTTTTGATCAAATTCTTCTTAAATATTAATTACATTTGATTACTGTTTATAACGAAATAGTAGGAAAAATCAAATATTTTTTTGGCGATTTTTTTTAAGTTGTTGAAATTATACTTTTTTAGACGCGTTATGAAAAAATGATGAGAGTGAAATTTTAAGATGCGCGCGCATCAGGGCGACACAAAATTAACAGGATGAAGTTGGCCGCAAAACCGCTCGTTTTTTTTTTTAACTAGGCGCGCGTTATTTGAATTTTTCTTTTATTTATTTACGTATTTACGTATTTACGTATTTATTTATTTTTATATTTAAATTAAAAATAATTATTTCTATTATTAGCTAACATATGACCTGTATTGTATATTCCGGAACACAGAATTTTTCCACTTTGGCATGGTTTATTTTTGCTAAATGCTCTTAGGTGCCAATATTTCGAAGGTCCTCAAAATGTTTTATTATTCTCTTCAGGGGCCAATATAATCCATGATGTATGAATAGGATAAAATTTTAAATTAAACATTTTTATTTTTTATTTTTATTTTTCTTATTCATTTTATTAGCTTATCGTATTAGAATGTGATACATTAAAATAAATGTAGATACAATTTATTTATTGAATTTTCTTACTCGTCCCATAAAAATTGGAGATTCTGTTGGTTTATGCATAAGTACAAAATGGAAAGGTCTATTTACGAGTATTTCATTTTTTGTTTTGCTTGGATCAAAAGATCTCTCAACCATGTCGACTAGAACAAACATGTTAGGTTAATTTGAGTTTTTTTTTGCATATTAATGTTAATTACGTATTTATATTTATCATATTTTATTGTTTGGAGCAATTCTGATTTTCCACTTATTAATAATTTTCTAGCTTTAAAAAAATCGCATTTTGGACGTTTCAAAAATTTTTTGGTTTTACTTCATGTTCAGTTTTATATATTTTAAAGCTCCGATATTACAAAAGGTATGATAATTAAAATAAACTTTTATTTTAATACTAACGAAACCTAGACACAAAGCTTCGGATTGTGCCATTAAATGAGTTTTAATTAATTGGGTCAATTATAGTTGGATGAAAACCATTAGAAAAGTACGAGAATATATCAATAATGAAACGGAAAATAAATTACGGTCGATCTGAGGTGGGGAAGTGGAAAAGGAGGGTGTTTTTAAGGGTAGAAACGGTTTATCTCGATATCCGACAAAACTACAAGCCCTATGAAAAAAAGTTAAATAGCAAAGTTGTAGGTAATAAGAAGATCTACAACTTTTATGCTGGCAATTTTTTAACATAACCTTCAAATTTATGTCGGAAATTCCGATAACCAAGTATTTAGTTTTTTATTTTTTTTTTGGTTTATTTAAGGTCGCATCAACTTCTATGGTCATTAGCGATCGTCGAATCCGAAAACCCAGAAAAAAATTTTGGGCTTTCATTGGGATTCGAACCCAGGACCACTGGCGTATAAACTATCTAACCCACCACGTCACTAAGTGGCCACTTTTTATAAACATTTCATGAAATTTGAACCTACCTCTTAATGTCTTAAACACACTGTAATTTTTATGATTGAAAATATTTTTTATTTTTTCATCTTATTTTGACTTAATATTGAAAAAGCACCCTAATTTTCAATCGAAAATTCTCACGTCAAAATATTTACTTTTTTAAATTAGTCGGTGGGCTTTTTGTTCGTTGAAATCTCTACTTTCTGATGATACAAATAAAATATGCATTACAATGTTTTCAGAAAATGCCATAGTTAAAGTGTACATTTTAATAAACAGCTTAAATTTGTACATAATATGTAAAAATAGAACTTTTAACAATTTAATTATAGCATTCTCTGGGAACATTTAACATTGTGATGTTTTTTTTGCAGCATCAAAAGTAGAGATTTCAACGAACAAAAAACCAACCGACTTTTTTTAAAAAAGTAAATGTTTTGACGTGAAAATTTTCCATTACAAAATGAGGGTGCTGTTTCAATATTAAGTCAAAATAAGGTGAAAAAATAAATTTTTAAACCAAAAACATTATAGGTACTGTATGGACGTTAAATATTTACCAAATTGCAGGATTTTTTTTTTTGTGAAAGATAAAAATAAAACACCAATACCGTAGTTATTGGATATTTTCTTATACATTTTGAGGTTATGTGAAAAAAGTATTATTACAGAAGTTGTAGATCTTCTTATGATCTACAACTTTGCTTCATAATTTTTTTCTATAAAACTGGTAGTATTGTCGAAAATCGAGATAAGCCGTTTCTTTTTTCTTAAGGGGGTATTCTAGTCTAGAGGTCCGAATTTCAAGCGTTTTTTGGCAATTGATTAAAAAAAAGCATTTGATATTTTTACCATACATTTTTTTATCATTTGCTTATTCATATTCAGAGGGTACACAAAATTAATTTCAAAACAAAAAAAAAAGTTTTCATTGAGTTATGCGACTTTGAAGTAGAGGGGGGAAAAAAAAAGACCGTGTCTTCGTCGCCATGATTTCTACCCTTGTAGTCATTTGAAAAATTAAACAATGATAGATTCTTGATAAGTACAAATGTCGCTATCGCATGAACCTCCAAAACTGAAAAAAACATTTTTTTTTTCATAAAATGGCGGCTACTCAAAAATAAAGGTCGATTTTTTCACTCATTTTTTAACATTGTTGAATTTTTTTAAAATATCAAAAATTTAAAATTTTTATTTTTTTTTCTGGTTCATGCGATAGAGAGATATTTAAAGAATATTCATGACAAATTTCAACTAAATCGGTTGATTAGAACTTGAGATATTAGGGCGACCGCATCGAAAAACGTAGTTTCGAGAAAAACGCGTTTAAAGTTTTACGTTAAGTCTCAACCGGTCGAGTTGCCACGACATTTTGAAAAATCCTTTTAGGGAGATATTTTTGAATATATAAACTATCGGATTATGGAAAAAAAATTTTTTCGATTTTTTCAAAATCCTAGACTAGAATATACTCGCTTAAGCCTTTTCTACACTTACTGAACGCTATGTGTAATATGCAATGTATGTCGTCGCCACAAATTTCAAAGTTTCGTTTGTCACAGACAGATGTCGGTCGTGTCGAGGTCAGTCGAATGTGAAGCTTAAAAGGCTTTAGATGCTGTAAAAAAAAATTTTTACGATTGACTTGTTTTAAAAACAGGCCTCTTTTCCACTTCCCCACATCAGATAATCGTAATTTATTTTTCCTTTCATTTTTGTTATATTCTCTTCCTTTTATAATGGGTTTCATCCTACTATTATTTTTTCTTCTTTTTTTGTGGCTATAGAATTTATCTTTAGAAATATATTATAGAGACATTTTTAAGTAACCTGCTCTACCTATATCCTCTTGGGGATCCGGACAATTAGGCGGGCGACAACTGGGCGGGTGTCAATTGGGCGGGGACAATTGGGCGGGGAACATTTGGGGGGGGGGTCAATTGGGCGGGGGACAATTGGGCGGGTGACAATTGGGCGGGCGCAGGTTGACCTAGGTCATTCATTTTTGTCCATTCATTCATAAAATTGTTTTCATCACATTTTGTGAGTTTCATCGTCGTTGAAATTTCTTACAAAACTAAATTGCTTGTTGTTTGCCTTCTTATGGCGCGTTTTTTGGAAACTGAGCGCGGTGGCCGAAAACTGCTTTACGATGGTCATGCTTATGTAAAAGAAGCAGAGAATACATTAAAAACACACTGGAAATGTGAAAAGAAACGAATTTGCAAAGCTCGCTTGCATACAATTTTGAATCCGATGCCCGGTGCTGATGTAGAAATACGCTCAGAACATACTCATCCTCCTGATCCGACTTTGTATGAGGTAATTAGCGTCGTTAGTGTCGCCAAAAATCGAGCACGTACAACGCGTGAAGCAACCAGTGAAATTGTCACTGTCGCGTTCAATTCAGTGTCTCCTGCTGCTGCAGCTCAAATGCCTACACAGTCGACGTTGCAAAGATTTATTCGTCGGCAAAGAACTGTTGCTGGAGTTTTCTGCCACCGCGCTCAGTGTCCCAAAAACGCGTCATAAGAAGGCAAACAACAAGCAATTTAATTTTGTAAGAAATTTCAACGACGATGAAACTCACAAAATGTGATGAAAACAATTTTACGAATGAATGGACAAAAATGAATGAGGTCAACCTGCGCCCGCCCAATTGTCCCCCGCCCAATTGTCCCCGCCCAATTGACACCCGCCCAATTGTCACCGACCCATCCTCTTGCTTACTATTTTCTTATTTAATTAGTTACTAATTTAACTGATTTACATGATTTCTTTAATGTTTTGTGCAAATCTTCATATAATCGCTATGTTCCAAAGTTTTTATTGTATATTCAATAAGGTAATTTAAAAGCTTTAATAAATATCACTTACCGACTGTTGCAGCAGCAGCTACCGTCCCATTTTCAGTAACTTTTATTATAGATTTTTGAAAAACTTTACTTATGTATACGTTTTTAATATTAGTCAAATCATGGAAGTTGGCATAATTAAACGCGTCTTCCATACCAAGCTGCAATTGAGATTATAAATTATTTGATTTATCGCCATTGTTATCCAATACCTTTTGCAATATAGACGTGAGATCGACATTAAATTCGATTTCAAATTTAGGCATGTAAACCGTAACAACATCAGCATAGGTTTCGTAGTTACTCGAATTCGAAAGAATAGCACCGATGTCCTTTTCAATTTCTTCGAGAGAGCTATCAATGTTCGGTAGTATAATTTTCAGCACGTAATCTTCGTCTGCATATGGAAACTCGATCATTTCAAAGTTTTTGCCTATTGTTATATTGATGTTAGCTTTAATAGACATTTGCTCTACCATTTGACTTTCTTTGGAATTAATACTAAAAGTCATTTTGGTTTTCTCTAATTTAAAAGTATATTTCCATAAACTTGCAAAATATAAAGCGTTAATAAGAACAAGTATAGTGGATTTGTCCAATGAATTTTTAGATAAACAATTCTTGATTTGTCCGTGGGTCTTTTGCGAAATCCAATTATTAATTCGATCCACCGTATCGGAATTTCCAAAGTCGATGTTCTCTATTTCCGATTTATATGAGGTAACCGCTTGCTGAGAAAATGAGGGTTTAATTTTTATCGAAGGGAACGCATAGATTTTATTGGCACTTTCCAAATGTGCGTTATTTTTCGGCTCAATCATAGTGTTAATGGCACTGTAACCTTTAGCAATTTCTGCTTTAGTTCCATTTAATGCTAAGACCGATTTCATCTGATCAAAAGTTGAGCCACTCGCCCCTTCAATGAGTAACGATAAAATTAGGTGAGCTGAGAATGGGGAGAAAATTATGTTTTCATCTTTGGGTAACAACTAGAAAACTTAGAAGTTATAAATTTCAGTGATTTACATCTAATATATTTAATGTTCACCTGGTAAATATTAGCAGCAAATTTTCGTTGTGCAGCGATAATTTGTTGACCTGATTCTGATAGTCCACTAACGACCATATGGGATAATAAAAAGCTCCATAAAAAGACGATTAATAAAAACATTTTATTTGTATTAATTTCCATTTAACCAAATTATTTCTTTCAAACGACCAAAATGTTAATGGTGAATTAACAATTTAAGGTTTACCTATGAAATATTGCCTGTATTTAAGAAATTACTACCGTTTTGACTGATTGTTAAATTAATATTGAATATTATTTAAAATTATTGGTCCTAATATTATTTTGTTTATACAATAGTTATAAAAACGTGAATTAATTAATTAAGTTGCAGTTGCATTAATAAAATTATTTCCCAATATAATTACAAATGAAACGAATCCATTTTTTGTAGGTTTTGAAATATTTATTAAAATGTTTAATGTAACAAAATGTTGTTAATGACATTGAGAAAATTTTTATATCTATTTCGAAATAAGTTTGAAATTTTTTTTGCTGTTATTTGGTATATAAGGGAAAGATGTACAAGATGATCCCATTGGGTAAGATGATCCTTTTCGATTGCGCCCAAACAGCTAACGCTATCTAGTTGAATTTTTGACAAAACATAGCCTCGAATACCTCCCCGCCACTAATATTATTTTTTTTGTAGAATAGTAATAAGAACGTGAATTAATCAATTAAGTTGAAGTTGCATTAATAAAATTATTACCCAATATAATTACAAATGAAACTAATCCATTTTTTTACTACAATAATTTTTGGTTTTGAAATATTGATTAAAATTTTTAAATCCACAAAATGTTGCTAATGGCATTGAGAAAATTTTAATATCTATTTTGAAATAAGTATGAAATTTTTTTTTTGGTGTTATTTGGTATGTAGAGGAAGTTTTTGGTACATACTTCTTTTGGATAAGGAATAGTTTTTTAAAATATGATTTTTTAGTATTGCAATTAAGAACTTGAATTTTTTTCTAAATAATAAATTACATAAATATAGATAAATATTAGATAATTGTTTGAGGTTCGGATTATTTAAAGAGTTATAGTTATTGTAGTGATTTAGTAACTTAATCGGTTCAATTAAGCTCGCTTCAGACGAAGTTTAACAAGCTAATGGTTTCTCTGCTTGATTTAGCTACTAAAATTTAACTTGCTTTTTGATTTGATTACTAATCAATTGCTATCTACACGTGTTTGGTTCTAGTCACTTAATACTATAACGTTTTTACGGGATTTTGGATTTTTTTTAATGAAGACAAATTTATTTTTAACAACTGTATATTGATTTATCTTACACTATTTACACTTATTAACTACACGTTAACAATGATTTAGTTCACTGTTTAAGTATTCAGTTTTTTAACTAATTAACTAATTGTCACTCACTGTTGCACTGTTTATTTCAGACTGTTCACGTTCACGATTTATTTTAAGACTAAACAGTTTGTGCTTATCTTCCTTTTATATAGGAACTCGGAATTCTTCCAGTACCTTCGATTTTATAATTTCTTTGCCAGGACTTTTTATTTTTCTTGGAACAATTCGTCACCAAAACTTTCTATGTTTCTTGGAAGAATTCAATGTGCTAGAAGATTCGCTCTTTCTTAATTCATCGAGTAATCCTTTTGGTCAAACCCTCGCAGCAGGTGGTCTTAAAGACATTTCTTCTTAAGAGAAAGAAAATTTTTTGTTTTTCCTCCCACCAAAATTAAATAAATTAAATAAATTAAAAATGAAAATTTTTATACAGGGTGTCACAAATTGTTGAAAATTTGAGAATGTTGAGAAATGGAGCCTCCAACTACAAATATTTAAACCAAAAAACATAAACCAGTCGATTTTCTACTAATTGTTCACATTTGCCCATCCCCCATTTTTTTTATTAAAATTTTTTTCTATGTATTAGCACAATTTAAACTTCCAACAACACATTTTCGAAAAAGAAAATTTCCTGCCAGTTGCCCATCGTCTGATCACATTATCCTAGGAAAAATTTTCGTTTTCCCTCCTCCAATTTTACTTTCTTTTACTACTATATAGTAAAGGAAGTATTGTAATCGGGTCGAATTTTCGAATTCGAGCTTTCACCGGAAATACATACTTTGAGGTCCCCTGAGTCCAAAAAAGTGGTTTTTAGAAACATGCCTTTGTGTGACAGCCATATCGTATCGAAAGCGTTATCAGAATTTTACCAAACTTGGAAATTTGCCTTCATATTATATCTAGTTGTGCCGCGAAGCTTTTGGTTAAAATCGGTTAACCGAAAGCTCCACTTTATTCTTGACGTTTTTGAGCTTTATCATTTTTTTTCGAAAATGGTTCCAACGATTTTTCTTAAACTTTTTATAGTTCTTAGACTGATTGATGCCCACAACTTTACTTGAAACTTTTTCCGGGGAAAATTCAAATAAAGGTGGTTCTGGGGTGAAGGTTGGATATGCATATACATTATTTCTGTTTACATGTATATTTATAAGGTACTTATAGTTATTTTAACCAACAGTGAGTTTCATAAATGAAAGTAAAAGAAAGTACTATGACGCCTCGCAGCAGATATTTTTTATTTAAAAAAATAATAAAATTGTTTCTATGTAAAAACAACATTCACCGAGTGTAGATAATAATTTAAAAAATGTGGGGTGGGCAAACGAAAATTTTTTTCTGGACAATTAGTGGACGATCGACTCAACATTCTCAAATTTTCAACAATTTGTGACACCCTGTATAAATTTGTTTTTTAAAATTTATTTAATTTTAATGGGAGGAAAAACAAAAATTTTTTCTGGGAAAACGTGGACTCACGATGGGCAATCGATTGGTGTATTATTTTTGCCATTTTGTGGAACAGTATGTCAGCAGGTGGTAGTTGGGGGTGCCAACTTCACACAATTTTTTTTCTTTTTAATATAAGTTTTCCAGCAAGGGTGGACAAACGAACACTTTTCCTGGGGAAACGTGGTTTAACGATGGGCAAACGAATGAGATATTTTTTTTAATAATTCCGAAGTGGCGGTGCCAACTTCACAGAGCTTTTTGAGCTTTTTTTCATAACAACGTTTTTGCACAATCTGTCTCTTGGCAATAATTGCAATGTGTCTTCGGATATACTCTTGAATTGGTTAACATCGTTGTGATGTCTACTAAAACCTTTCGGTCAACTCCAGAATAGTGAGTCTTTTCAATCTCCTGTTTTCATTGTTCTTATCAAGCTGATGAGGATGGTTCTCCAGTCTCACCTGGTAACGTTGTGACCGTTCTATAATCACCTCTTTCACCTTTTCAATTCCAAGGTCTTCATGTACTCGATTGTTTGGTAATGTACCACGGTACGACTATTATTGTTCGGAGGGTTTTTGATTGAAATCTCTGTAGAATTTTTATATTGGAGTTAGATGCTGTACCCCAAAGTTCGACTCCATATATCCAAATAGATCTTCGTACCGATTTGTATTGCAGCACTTTATTTTTGATCGACAGTTCTGATCTTTGTCCAAGGAGCCAGTACATTTTTCCCAACGTTTTATTGAGTTTTTTTCTTTGATATTTATAGACCAAGGCAGTCTTCTATCGAGATACACTCCCAGATATTTTGCGTGATTGGATTGAGTTAGTTCAACTTCGTTTAATTTTACCAGAGGGCAGTGCTGATGTCTGGTGGTAAACATGACATGTACGGACTTACCTTAGCTGACTTTTATCCTCCATTTATTGGCCCTTTAGATTTATCTGGTTTTGGAATTAGAATTATTTGTGCCATCTTCCATTGAGCGAAAAAGTATTTGGTTCTTAGTATAGCATTGCCTTATGGAAGATTTAAGATTAGAGATAAGAAAAAACAACACAATTCACATTCAAATCATTATATTTGCGTATCTTCATAGATCTGTATAAAATTTGCATTTTTCAAAATATTGATCGTCTTGTGCAACAAACAAATTCTTTTCTTCAAGTCGTTTCAAGCGACCAACAAATATTGGCAACTGTGTTGGTTTATACATAAGTACGAAATAGAAAGATTTATCTGCATATATTTCGTGGGCAAGGGTCAGACTATCTGCAGTTATGAACACTGAAATAAAATTAAACTTTAGTGTAAATTTTTACGTGATTTATAATAAAGACCTGGCACTCTTTTAGTTTTTTTGTTGATGACAGTTTGGGTCTTTAGGTTAATTAAACATTTGAAAAGAGCTTTGAATGTCAAGCCTCTGATTGCAGTAGACTCACTTGTGTTAGTAATTACATGCTTAAATGACGATAGACAACCCTTAACAGATAAATATTATATATGAAATTGATTGTTCGAGACAAAATAGCTCGTAGGATTGAGAGAGTCTGAAAAATGAAACTAGAAGAAAGTTTTTGAAGTTATACTTCTTTAGGCGCGTTATGAAAAAATGATGAGAGTGAAATATTTAGATAGGCGGCCATCTTGAGACAAAAAGTAACAACATGAAGTTAGCCGCAAAACCACTGGGTTTCTTGGCGCGTGTAATTTGAATTTTTGTTGTATTTATATACTTATTTATTAATTTTTATATTTAAATTAAAAATAATTATATATACAAATGACACATATTATAAATAAATAAGTTATTACTTTTCTCGAATTTTGCAGTAGTTGTTATAAGTACTTTTTGAAGTTTAATGATGAAAATGACGTCTGCATCGCGGCGCGGTTTTAGAAGCATTAGTAGCGTTCTATTTTTAACCGACTTCAAAAAAAGGAGGAGGTTCTCAATTCGACTGTATTTTTTTTTTTTTATGTTTGTTACTTCAGTATTTCCGACTGGGTGAAGCGATTTTGATGATTCTTTTTTTATTTTAAAGCTGGTGCTTCCCGAATGGTCCCATTTTAATTTGAAGGAAATCGTTTACTTCTAAGGACTTCTAAGGGGTTGAAAACTAAGGGATGAAATACTAACTTCTTATTGGATAGCTCGATTTCGATAATTCTTTTTTTATTTGAAAGCTAGTGCTTCTCATGTATTTCCATTTTAATTTGAGGAAAATCTTTCACTTCTAAAGGGTTGAAAACTAAGGGATAAAATATAAACTTCTTATTGGATAGCTCGATTTTAATAATTCTTTTTTTATTTGAAAGCTGGTGCTTTCCGTGGGGTCTAGTTTTAAGTTGGGGGAAACCTTCCACTTCTAAGGGGTTGAAAACTAAGGGATGAAATATTAACTTCTTATTGAATAGCTCGATTTTGATAATTTTGTTTCTATTACGTACAACGTACCTTTAAATTGTTCACATTTTATTTTGAAGAAAAAAATCCACCTTTTAAGGATGAAAATAGGGGATGAAATAGTGTCATTTAACCGAATTTTGATAATTTTTTATTCTGTTGGAAAGAGTAATCCACTTAGTTTTGTTTTTACATTTAAAAGCAAAAAATTTCAACCCTTAAGGGCAAAAAAGGATGATGTAGTAACTTTTAATATTAAACGGCGTTGCCTTATATGAGCAGCGCGTTTGGAAGGTTAACCATTTTCAAGAAAATAAAATCAGTTATCAAACTTCAGATCACTAAAACGCGAGAAATAAAAATTATTATAAAAAAATAAAAAACCGACTTCAAAATATATAAAAATTCTTAAACAACAAATGCACTAAAAAGTAACAAAATAATGGCGTATCCTTGCAGTATCTACAACTTACAAATTATTAGGATGATACAATGTACAACTATTGTTATTTTTGGAGTTGGTGTCAGTCAAGAAAATAAATATTAATGGTAATTTGTAAAAATTGAAAAAAGGTTTAGTTGGTAATTGGTATTTTGTAGTTTAAATGTCGCTAGATATTGTTACAGTACGAGTATATTGTTTAAAAGTGCATTTGAAAAATAATTTTCAGAAGGTATTCTCGTTTTTTGCTAAGTACCAATATAGTCGTATTCCTTTGGCTGACACCAACTCCAAAAATAACAATAGTTGTACATTGTATCATCCTAATAATTTGTAAGTTGTAGATACTGCAAGGATACGCCATTATTTTGTTACTTTTTAGTGCATTTCTTATTTAAGAATTTTTATATATTTTGAAGTCGGTTTTTTATTTTTTTATAATATTTTTTATCATCACAAATTAACAAGATGAAATTGCCCGCAAAACGGCTCGGTATTTTTAACTAGGCGCGCGTATTTTGAATTTTTGTTTTATTTATTTACTTATTTTTATATTTTAATTAAAAATAATTAATTCTTTCAAAATATTTTTTATATTTTCTTTAGAAAATATTTATATATACAAATGACACATATTATTAAAAAATAAGTTATAGTTTTTCTCGAATTTTGCAGTATCTGTGATGAAAATGACGTTTGCATTTCATGCATATTCTTAGTTATCACGAAATCTGGGATTCTGAAATGATTCAACCATCTTAGAATAATAATTTAGTAACACAAGATATGAATAAGATTAAGACATTTACTTTAAAAAGTAGCTACTTACTTTAGTTCGCAATTTCTATGAAGCTTCGTTTTCATGACATGCATGAATTGTTAACCAGAAAAATGATCCTGACAAATCCTTTACAAACGTCTTCCAGCTTTCTTTGGATATCATTTATTGATACAAATTAAAATATTATTCGCTTAGTTTTATTTTTAATAATTATACTTTTAAATATATATATATAACTAAATTACAGTTTTTTAAAATTGATTATTTGAATAAAATTAATAAAAACTAATTTTTAATGATACCAAAGAAGTATAACTTCTCACGCACGTACATAAGTACACGCAACCACTTTTTATTTTATTTAAGACGTTTTACAAATACTGATAGATCCTTCGTTAATACAGAAGAGAAAAATAAAATAGGTACACAAATACTTATTGTTTATACCATATTTGTTGCTGATGTTTCAACACAAAATATATTAGGTATAATGACGGTTTTAAACCAGGTATATTTGAAAGATAAAACAATACAAAAATTATTGATTAGAGGGTATATTAAAAATTTTAAAAATTATATAACCCTAAAAAAAAAACTTTATTTGCAATTAAGTTATTGTTACAATAAAACTTTTTATGATAGTTGTTCTTTGTCAAAGCGCCATTTATTTTGCGTGCAAGAGTTTGACCAAAACCATTCGAAAATCATTAAATAATTAATTAAATGTTATAATAAGTATTAAAAAGCTCCAATTATTATATTAAAGTAGTTTCACAGAACTTTATCATGATTTCATTTTTAAAAAGTATTTTTCTTATTCTTCTGCAACGAACAAATTCCTTTTTCCAAGTCGTTTCAAGCGACCAATAAATATTGGCAACTGGGCTGGTTTATACATTAATGCAAAATAGAAAGGTTGATTTGCATAAATTTCCTTGCCAACGAATAGACTTTCCGGAACGATGACTACTGAAAGGTTTCAAAAATTTAAACATTTAGTGAAACTTTTCTTCTTACTTTACTGAAAGGGCCACACTCTTTGTATTGATTTTATTTTAAGTTTTTTATGGTGTACAAAAATTGATACTTGTTATAAAAATATAATTTTTAGTGACAAAACGAGCTTTAAATATCAATAAATAGGATTTACCTTAATTTTTCATTTTCATTTTCCATTTAAATAACAAAGGATTTTTTTTTTTTTTTGAATCTTTATAACTTTAGAACAATTTATTGCTACAGTAATCTAAACGAAAGAATCTAAAGGAAGTTTTAGCTTCTACAAAAAAGGTGCTTAAAACAAAGTTCCTCAGATCAACTTTTTCAGTGATATAGTTCAAAATTAACACTTTTTTTAAATTGTTACTCTATTACTACTAGGTATACAGTAAAGAAAATATTGTAGTTGGGTCGAATTTTCAATTTTTGGGTTTTTAATGAGTGGTTTTTAGTGTGACAGCCATATCGTATCGAAAGCTTCATCCAAATACACCAAACTTGGAATTTTGCCTTCATATTTGATCTTGTACTGTGAAACTTTTGGTTGAAATCGGGTGACAGGAAGCCGCTACTTTATTCTATGAGGTTTTGGATTTTTCTATTTTTTTACAAAAACAGTTCTAAACATTTTCTTTAAACTGACTTTAGTTATACGACTCATCAAAGACCATAACTTTAATTTCAAACTTTTTTCTAGAAAAATTCAAATAAAGGGGGGTTCGGTGGTAGAGGATGAGACTTCGTATAAACATAGAGTTCTATTTATACTTTTTATTATTTTTAACCAATGGGGTTCTATCCAATATGTCAATTTGTCAATATGTCAATTATCCAATAGTATGTTCTTTTATCCAATAGGGTTGTACGTTTAACACTTTTTTTACATAACCTCAAAAATGTTTTTTTCAAATAAACTGCATAATCTGCATAGAGTTGCAATAAGTTCAGATCTCAAAATTTATGTGAAAAATTCCAATAACAAAGTTTTTGATTTTTTATCTTTTACAAAAAAAAAAAAAATTTTTTCATGAAATTTGGCAAAATCTTGCCTTTTAATGTCTCAAACACACTGTAATTTTTTTTCATTTTATTTTTACTTTATGGGGGACTTGACGTAGGAATTTTTGATTGAAAATTAGGGTGCTTTTTCAATATTAATTAAGTGAAAATTTTTTTTTTTTGTAAATGATAAAAATAAAAAACCAAAAACTTGGTTATTGGAATTTTTCACATAAATTTTGAGGTTTTATGAAAAAAGTGTTAGTACAATAGTTGTAGATCTCATACCTACAACTTTGACATTAAACTTTTTTCCATAAGACTTGTAGTTTGGTAGGAAATCGAGATAAACTTTTTCTACACTTAAACTCACCCTCCTTTTCCATTTGCCCACCTCAGATCGACCGTAATTTATTTTTACTTTCATTTCTGTTATATTTTCTTCCTTTTAGCTCTTAGTTGTTCTTTGTGAAACCAAAATAATTAGAAAATCAAGGAAAAACTAAAGTTATAATATATTTCAATTTAAAAAAAATAAAAATACAAGCTTAAATTATAATATTTGCTTAGCTTTGCAGAATTTTATAATATTTTTAAGAGCTTTTTTCTTCATTTTGTGGAACGAACAAATTCTTTTTTCCAAGTCGTTTTAAGCGACCAACAAATATTGGCACATGTGTTGGCTTATACATAAGTGCAAAATAGAAAGGTTTATTGACATTTATTGGCTTGGCAATGGATAGACGTACTGCTGTTATGATCACTGAAATAAAATTGTGCTTTGAAAAGCTTTAAAAATTTAAATTTTAGTGTTAGTTTTTCCTTGATTTGCAGTAGAAGTCTGACACTCTATGTATTTATCTTATCCTCGTATTTTCGTGAGGATCAAAACTAATTTTTTAATAGAATTCTTACTACAGGTGAAAAGTATCACCAACATAATTTAGACGGTGCTGAAAGGTTTTTGTTTTGAATGTCTTAAATCCAGTAGATAGTTGATGTTTCTAAACGCCAATGATATAGTAGAGTAATATATAAGAAGTTTAGTCTGATTTAGTTTCTATTGTTGGTAGCTGTTAAAGTTTCTTATGCCAAATAAGCCTATGTAGACTAGAGCTAAGGCCTTTGAAAATGGTAAAATTATAGTACGATGAAACCCATGAGAAAAGGAAGAGATTATAACAAAAATGAAAGAATAATAAATTAAGATCGATCGGAGGTGGGGAAGTGGAAAAGAGGGTGTTTTTAAGGGTAGAAACGGTTTATCTCGATTTCCGACAAAAATACAAGTCTAAGGTAAAAAAGTAAAATGGCAAAGTTGTAGGTAATAAGAATATCTACAACTTTTTTCACATAACCTTAAAATTTTAAGAAAAATTCCAGTAACCCAGTTTTTGGTTTTAGATTTTTATCTTTAATAAAAAATTTTTTTTTCATGAAATTTGGTAAAAACTTACCATTTAATGTCCCAAATACACTGTTATTTTTAACCGACTTTAAAAAAAGGAGGAGGTTCTCAATTCGATTGTATTTTTTTTTTATGTTTGTTACCTTAGCATTTCCGACTGGAAAACGCGATTTTGATGATTCTTTTTTTATTTGAAAGCTGGTGCTTCTCGAATGGTCTCATTTTAATTTCAAGGATATATTTTACTTCTAAAGGGTTGAAAACTAAGGGATGAAATACTAACTTCTTATTGGATAGCTCGATTTTAAAAATTATTTTTATATTTGAAAGCCAATGCTTTCCGTGTAGTTTCATTTTAATTTGAAGGAAATCGTTCACTTTTAAGTGGTTGAAAACTAAGGGATGAAATACTAACTTCTTATTGGATAGCTCGATTTTGATAATTCTTTTTTTATTTGAAAGCTAGTGCTTCTCGTGTGGTCCCATTTTAATTTGAGGTAAATCTTTCACTTCTAAAGGGTTGAAAACTAAGGGATGAAATATTAATTTCTTATTGGATAGGTAGATTTTGATACTTCTTTTTTTTGTTTGAAAGCTGGTGCTTTCTGTGGGTTTCAGTTTTAATTTGAGGGAAACCTTCTACTTCTAAGGGGTTGAAAACTAAGGGATGAAATATTAACTTTTTATTGGATAGCTCAATTTTGATAATTCTTTTTTTATTTGTAGAACACAATTTTAAATTAATCTCGTATCCATTATTTGTAAAAAAAAAACTCCACCCATAATGGGTTAAAAAGTAGGGATGAAATAATAAATTTTTCCTGGCTAACCCGATTTCGATATTTTTTTATTACGTCCAAATTACCTTTAATTTGTTCACATTTCAATTTGAAGAAAAAAATCCACCCTCTAAGGATGAAAATAGGGGATGAAATAGTGACATTTAACTGAATCATCGAATTTTGATAATTTTTTTTCTGTTGGAAAGAGTAATCCACTTAGTTTTGTTATCACATTTAAAAGCAAAAAATTTCAACCCTTAAAGGCAAAAAGGGATGATTTAGTAACTTTTAAGAAGATTTAGAAGGTTTAACCATTTTCAAGAAAATAAAATCAGTTATCAAACTTTAGATCACTAAAACGCGAGAAATAAATAAATATTATAAAAAAATTAAAAAACGCTGAAAAAAGCTGACACCAACTCCAAAAATAAAAATAGTTGTACATTGTATCATCCTAATAATTTGTAAGTTGTAGATACTGCAAGAATACGCCATTATTTTGTTACTTTTTAGTGCATTTCTTGTTTAAGAATTTTGATATATTTTGAAGTCGGTTTTTCATTTTTTTATAATATTTATTTATTAATTTAAAATATTTATTTTTTCAACTTAATTCGACTTCATATTGAAAAAAAGCACCCTTATTTTCAATCGAAAATTCTCCCATCAAAATATCTACTTTTTTAAATAACTCGATGAGCTTTTTGCTCGTTTAAATCTCTACTTTCTGATGGTGATGGTAATAAACTGTTCAATGTTGTTATCATTTTCATTATTCATTTTTGGATCTACTGATAATAACGCAGTGGTATATAAAATTCGTTTATTTAAAAAGTTTGTGGTACTAGTGTTACATTATTTATATATCTTACATAGACAGTCATCAATGAAATAATGGGAATGAACATAAGACTAGACAGTCGTTATTTTACGTGTTATTATTTCAATAATCAAAACTTTTGAACTCGACCGGCAAAAATTGGTATATCTGTTGGCCTGTGCAGTACACTAAAATAAAACGGACGGTTAATGACCACTCTTCTGGCATGAGGAAACGCGGCTAATGCAATAAATCCAACTGAAACAAACATTTTTACATAGTATAGGTAACAATAATTTAGACAGTGCGTTAATTAAATTTTTTAGAAGCAAGTAGCTTAAGAAAATTAGCTTTTTTTACTAAATGCTTAGTAAATTAGATTCATCTTCATTCAATTCCAAAATGTACATAGTTTACAAAATCAAAGAGATATTTTGTTAGATATATTTTCTTTAAAACATGCATTGATGCAATTTAAAAACAATAAAGAGGTTTAGTTTTGAAGATAGAAATATCATAATCTCAGCGACTACACGTAATTTCGTTCACGTAAAACCACAGCTATAGTCTTAGAAAATCATACTCGTTGAAAAGAAAAACCCACCTAAATCACCTTTACTGTATAGGCCTACAACTTTTAAAAATTTCGTTCCAAAAATGAAACAATGACCCAATGACAGTCTTCCATAAATGAAGACTGGAAATCAATTATGGGCTAAGTGCCAAAAATAAAATAAAATTGAGTTAGACCCGAAAAAGCAAACTAAGTGCCATTGCCAACAACCTAATACGTCATGCATTAACCTAATAGATTAATAGTTACTATTTTTTTTCTTTTTGGCACTTAGCCCCTTTAATTGTCCAGTCTTCAAATATATTAAATATATTTTACTAATATTATAAGCGTGAAAGTTTGTAAGAATGGATGTTTGTTGCTCTTTCACTCAAAAAGTACTAAATAGATCTGGATGCAATTTGGCATAGATCTAGATTATAATCCGGTTTAACATATAGTATACTTTATATTCAGAAAAAACGTACAGTTCCCGTGGGATAGATATTTTTTTATACAGAGCAAAAGATTAACTTCCTTTTTTACAATGTGGTAATTTAGGGGTCAGAGAATGATATAGGTTACTTCTTACACCGGAAAAATTAACGGTTCTCATGGAATAGTAAAACAAGTGTGTATTCTATAGAAACCGAGTCTTTAAAAGCAGTTTCGTTAAAGTTTACGAAATAAAGTCTTAACTCATTTTCCTTAAAATTAGATCTACTTTTTACTCAGTAGAGATGCACTATTCTCGTGGGATAGATATATTTTTTGTTTATCACAGTGTTAAAGAATGATATGATTTTTGCAATGTGGTAGTTTGGGGAATTATGATATAGCTTACTTTTAAAGGCTAGAATAATGCATGGTTCCCATGGGATGGCAAGACAATTATATCCTACAGGAATCGTACATTTAAAAAGTTTCGGTAAAGTTCGCGAAATAAAATTTAAATGTATTTTCCTCCAATTTTACACAATAACGAAAGAAATCTCTACAAAGTTAAAATTTAAAAATTGACAATTTTTACTGGAAAATTAATATGAATTTGCATTTAACATCGGTTAAAATTAACAGTGAAATTGTTTAAAATATTTGAAAGTTTTCAATGTTCATTGTCGAAGATATTAATTAAAAATATATGTATTAAAATAATAAACTAAAAATATCAATATTTAACATTCAATATTACTTAACGGAACGAATTTTAATGAAGTTTTGTTAAAGATCCTGTAGGATAGCTACTAATCTATTCTTTAAGGAAGCATCCATTAATTACGTGAGGCGTTCAGGACCCGATGGGGTCGAGCCGAATCTCATCTAATCTTACTTTGGCGAAAGGGAACGTCTTGCAAATATCACGTATTGTTTTGTTTTGAAAAATATCACAATAGATTGCGGGTTGGGGGAACGATATATGCCAAATCTCATCACATCTTACCAGAGGGGAGGGGATGGGATTCCAAAAATTGCAAAAAACGCCTCGCGCAATTAACGGATGTCCCCTTAAATAGCTGTACGGTTTTAAATGACATTTGGTTTGAAAGATTTTCAAGTCCTAAAGGAAGGAATAGAGTTACTTTTTTACTTAAAAACGTATACAAGCTGATGTGAGACAGCTAACATCTCTTTCTTGAAAAGTTGTTTTACGAATTTCGATAAACTTTCTTTGGGTCTAAAGTCTGAGAGTATCTATTATTTTTTTCTGTCAAAATAGATTAATTTTTATATTTCGCTATGAACGTAGGGAATCTTTTAATCAATCAGTTAAATTTAGATACACTCAGCGAAGCGAGCGGGTATCAGCTAGTACTATATAAATTAATACTGCAGAACCCGTTGTTATCAAAAATGCAATTCTCTTTAAAATATTAGCATCGCTTTTAAATAATTCATGGTTACATGGAAAAAAATGTGTTGTACATTTAACAACATTCCTTGTTAATTTTACTACATTAACTAGTATTATATAGGATGACACCACGTGTGGTAACGTTTACCAGTCAAGTGTAATTAAAAAACTGTAGTATTATTTACAACACGAACTAGTTAAAAATGTAGTTGAATTTTTGACACTTGCATTTATTTGTCAAAATTATTGGTTATGTTGTACGCGCATGCGCAAACGCCAAATTTGTGAATTGTATAACACTCAGCAGTTGTAACAGCTACATATATTTACTACACTATGGTAGTAAAAAATACTATACGTTAGAGCTGAATACAACACAGTGTGTTATCTATTTCTATTTTTTTTAGATTATATTCTTGATAACTTAACCTTTCTTTGATAATTGTTCGATCGAGATTTTAAAAACATTTTTAGATCTTTTTCTATAAAAATTAAAAGAATAGCAATCATATAATCATCTACTTATAAGTAATATGCTTCATGTAGTAGTTTTCAAATCAGTATTATATCATTGGAAATAGGTAACTGTAAAGGTTCTTAAAGACACCAATAAATGTTTTGTTTGCTAAATCAATCGATCACACTTTTTGAATTTGATCAAAATTTTATGTGAAAGCACTTGACTAAAAATGACTATCAAGTTAAACGTAAAAACTACTTTTTACAGCATCTTAAGCCTTTTAAGCTTCACATCTGTGCATCAACAATAAGTAGAAGTCTATAGAAGTCTATTAAAATCTATTGAAGTCTATGAAATTTGTGGCGACGACATACATACATAGTCCGCAAGAAATCAATGCAAAAGGATAGGGAAGTACCAAATTCAAATATAGGGAAATATTAAATTTCTATTTAAAATAATTCTTCTCTCACTATTTGTGTTAAATCATATGATGGAATTATGCTTATACATTTAATGCTTATTAGCTTACAAAGCAAAATAAATATTTTCGTATTTTTCGAAATTTTTGATTCAATGATCAATAGTTCTTAAAAACCACCCAAATTATAATTCTAGAAAATAATAAAGAGAACATTTTGACGTGATAACGTCTTATAAATTGATGACCTACGCCAACAAGTCTGAAAAAGTTCGGCCATTTTGTCACGTTACCTACATTTGAACCTGTGCGTGCAAGCGAGAACGCGATACAAGTTATAGAGAGGCACGATATTATTGTTGAATCCTAGGCAACGTAGGGATGGGCAAATGTATCAAATATATCAAATATATCGATATATATATATCGTATCGATATTTACAAGCAATATCGATAGATGCAGAGTAAAAAATATCGATACTTTGATATATCGATATTTTCATCTCAAAATGCGATTACTTGAAAAATTGTCAATAACTATAAGTGGAATAAATTATAATTATTATAAAAGATAATAAAGCTCTTAAACAAATATCGTATTTGATATTCGGAAATAAATATCAACTATCGATATTTTGATATATCGATAGTTGGTGCCCTTACCTAAGACAACGTGTTTTGTGTTTTTCTTTTTTATATTACTTAATAAGATTTAATTGATTTTTTCCTTCATAATTTTCATTCTGATTTCATTTTGAAAAAATTGTTAATTTTCAATCAACTCCTTTGTATTATACAAAGTAATGATAATTCAGTGATAATAATTCAATTCATAAAAGTACGCAATTTTTCATCAATTAGGTGTTCTTTATGATGTTATCACGTAAAACTATCGTCCGTAAACCGACTTTACAGACAATCATTTTTTTTTAATAACATTACTTAAATTGGGCTTTAAATCTAGTTAAATTTAAGTAAAATGTGCGTTGCAAACATTTTTAGCTTTTGTAAAGCAGTGTTTTCCAAAGTTTTGTCCGTACATTTCCAGAAATATGGAGAAAATTTTGTAGGGATATTTGGGGATTATTCTTAAAGTATATTCAATTTTTGACGTGATAACGTTTTATAAATTGATGAACTACGCCAACAAGTTGAAAAAGTTCGGCCATTTTGTCACGTTACCTACATTTGAACCTGTGCGTGCAAGCGAGAACGCGATACAAGTGATAGAGAGGCACGATATTATTGTTGATTCCTAGGCAACGTAGGGATGGGCAAATGTATCAAATATATCAAATATATCGATATATATCGTATCGATATTTACAAGCAATTCGAGAGAGGCAGAGTAAAAAATATCGATATTTTGATATATCGATATTTTCATCTCAAAACGCGATTACTTGAAAAATTGTCAATAACTATAAGTGGAATAAATTATAATTATTATAAAACATAATAAAGCTCTTAAAAAAATATCGAATTTGATATTCGGAAATAAATATCAACTATCGATATTTTGATATATCGATAGTTGGTGCCCTTACCTAAGACAACGTGTTTTGTGTTTTTCTTTTACAATTTACTTAATAAAATTTAATTGATTTTTTCCTTCATAATTTTCAGTCTGATTTCATTTTGAAAAAATTGTTCATTTTCAATTAACTTCTTTGTATTATACAAAATAATGATAATTCAGTGATAATAATTCAATTTATAAAAGTACGCAATTTTTCACCAATTAGGTGCTTTTTATGACGTTATCACGTAAAACAATCGTCCGTTAATCGTCTTTACAGGCAACCAATTTTTTTTGTACAAATCTTTGAACATGTTCAACGATAAGTAAGGTTTTTTGTGACGTGATCCTTTAACTAGGGGAGCATATGGCTTTTAAAGAAAGCCAGCACCTGCCTAGGGGCTTTCACTGCTATCTCGCCAGAAATCATGTCTGTCTTTCTGAGATGCTGCAGTTTTCAAAAATCTACGTTAATAGGGGTCAGATCAAAACTTTTAGGGAATCAAGGAGAAACGTAGAGTTATGATTTTGATTTTTTTTTTTTTTTTTTTTTAATAAAACAACAATATTTGCTCAAATTATTATATTTGCGTCGCTTTACAGAACTTGATCATATTTTAATTTTTAAAAAAATTGGTCCTCATCGTGTGGAACGAACAGATTCTTTACTTCAAGTTGTTTCAAACGACCAACAAAAACTGGTAAATTTGCTGGTTTGTACAGAAGTGCAAAATAAAATGGTTTATTAACATGTAAATACATGGCACTGGATCCACTTGTTAAGCTGATGAGCACTGAAATAAAATTTTATTTTTTTATTTTTTTTTGCAATGCAACTAAAATGCATTTACAATAAACATGCTCAAATGCAAACAAGCCTTAATCGATAAAATTGATTGTTCGAGTACGAAAAGTTTTTTGGGTCAAAAAAATTTGAAAATAAAATTATTAAACTACTTAATAGAAAGTTGAGACTTTAAAAAAAAATTTATATTCTCTTTTGATCATTTGATGCAAATTCCATGAAATTCTGATCAGTGGAATTGTTTTTAATTCTTCTTTGAAGAAAGCATTTCAAGAAATTTCATGATTTTGACAAAGAAATTAACGAAACAGCGAAATACAAAAATCAACCGGGACAAAATTTATTATTTAATCTGTAGAAACTGCAATTTGAGAAGGAAATAACGTCCCGAACTCTTTAGAAGATTTCGTATTGATAGTTCAATCGACACAAAACTCTAGGAACTCATTTGATCTCTTTCAAAAATTTTTCTAAAAACTTATATTTGTATTCTATTAGGGGCCTTAACTGGAAACATTTGCTGAAAGTCAAAAAATTTGATACTGCTTACAAAATCTAAGTTTCAATAATAACATCGCTCTGTACAAAAATCAACCGGTATTTAATTAAATTGGAACTTCACCTTATAAACGTTGATACTAAAAAGTTTTTTTGTTGACCCACAAGAGTGCCTTTGAATCTTTTCACCAGTCTAACAATTTTTTCCATGTAGTAAAAGTGCATACAAATAAAAAGACATTCTCTCGAAAAAAATCAATTCAAATACACTTGAAAGTCAAGAAAGTGGTCAAAATTAGTTTCAAAATTTTAAAAACTAATAAGAAATCAAAAAATCCTTCATTAATTCATTAATAACGACAGATTTAGGATTATCGCCAAGCGCATGCGCGTTGTAATGGTCCGATGTTCGTGGCTTACACTAGATGCGTTCATTACTAATATCGAATTGAATCAAGCGATTTTTGTTAGGATGAAATAACTCGATTCTCTTACTCATACGCAGTTTGTTAAATTGTGGCTAGTTCCAAGTCCAGTTTCGCTGTCATGCCGCGTTCACACGAGTCAACTTTAGTTGACCGATTTTAGTTGTTCGACAAAAGTTGAATGAAAAAGTTGATCAACTTTTTAGTGGATCAACAACAGTTTGAATGAATCGTCTCACTAAGTTTTTTATTCAACTTTTGTCGATCAACTAAAATCGGTCAACTAAAGTTGACTCGTGTGAACGCGGCATCGACCACTGTCAACGTTCATTTCAATTAACCACTTTCGTAGGTTCTCGTTAATCATCGTCTAGTTCAGAACAATTCTAAAGTCGTTCACGGAAACAACATTCATAATTGGTTAATAAGCTTGCATGCGCTTGGCGTTTATCCTAAATCCGCTTGAACTGATTCGTAATCGGTTCAAAATGGTTGTCAAAATTCGTTTCTAAATTTTAAAAACTAATAAAAAATCAAAAAACCTTTCATTAATTCATTAATAAAGACAGATTTAGGATTATCGCCAAGCGCATGCACGCTTATTAACCGAGTAATGGTCCGATGTTCGTGGCTTACACAAGATACGTTCATTAATAATTTCGAATTGGTTCAAGCGATTTTTGTTAGAATGAAAAATTCGATTCTCTTACTCATTCGCAGATTGTTAAATCATGGCTAGTTCAAAGTCCAGTTTCGCTGTCATGCCGCGTTCACACGAGTCAACTTTAGTTGACCGATTTTAGTTGTTCGAAAAAAGTTGAATGAAAAAGTTGATCAACTTTTTAGTGGATCAACAACAGTTTGAATGAATCATTTCACTAAATTTTTCATTCAATTTTTGTCGATCAACTAAAATCGGTCAACTAAAGTTGACTCGTGTGAACGCGGCATCAACCACTGTCAACGTTCATTTCAATTAACCACTTTCGTGGGTTCTCGTTAATCATCGTCTAGTTCAGAGCAATTCTAAAGTCGTTCACGGAAAAACCATCCTTAATCCGCTTAAATCCGCTTGAACTGATCCGTAATCGGTTCAAAATGAGACCCGCAAACAAAGCTATTATCAAAAATTGCAGTTCTCTTTAAAATATTAGCATTGCCTTTAAATAGTTGATGGTTAGGAGTGAAATAAATAAATAAAAGTTATGATTATGATTTTTTTCTTTTAATAAAACAGCAATATTTGCAAATCATTATATTTGCGTAGCTGTACAGAACTTGATTTTAAAAATTTTCATTTTTAAAAAAATTGGTCTTCATCGTGTGGAACGAACAGATTCTTTACTGCAAGTTGTTTCAAACGACCAACAAAAACTGTTAAATTTGCTGGTTTATACAAAAGTGCAAAATAGAATGGTTTGTTTACATCTAAATACATGATCCTGGATCCACCTGATAACCTAATGATCACTGAAATAAAATTTTATTTTTTATTTTTTTTGCAATGCAACTAAAATGCATTTACAATAACATGCTCAAATGCAAACAAGCTTTAATCGATAAAATTGATTGTTCTAGTATAAATAGTTTTAAGAGTCGAAAAATTTAACTAAAAGAAAGTTGAGACTTAAAAAAAATATATATTTGTAGTCTCCTTTGATCATTTGACCCCCACCAGTTTTATATGCGCATTCGCCGAACCTTTCTTAATTGGAAGAATAAATTTGCAATAAATTGCTGAAAAAAGGTACATAGAATATAGACCTTTTCACAGGTAGACTCAATCACAAACTTGAATACGTTTTTATTAATCATATATTGGAATTAAGCCTATCAATATGTATATGTACCAAGAAAACCCTTCTCAATTGTTGAATAGTTTCGAAAAAATCATAGATCGGAAACTAAAAATGGTATTTCGAATAAAAAAAGAAACCTCTTAAAGTAAAATTGATTTATACAGCAACAAAAAAAAAAAACCAAACAAATTTCAAAATCAAAATTATATTTTGAATACGTTACAGG
The DNA here is from genome assembly GCA_958496155.1 of Sisyra nigra. NCBI lineage: Eukaryota > Metazoa > Arthropoda > Insecta > Neuroptera > Sisyridae > Sisyra > Sisyra nigra. The sequence continues at coordinate 2,530,743 of OY292313.1, read as the reverse complement.
ATACTTTTGACAATCTCATTCATATTGAAAATAGTAAAAATCTTTTGGTTCGAAACGTATGACGCGACCAACAAATACTGGTAGATTCTCTCGTTTGTAGAGAAGAGAAAAATAAAATGGTTTATCTACATGTATAATTAATTTATCGTAGACTCCAGCACTTGTTGCCGAACCAAAAACTGAAATAAAATATTATTTCGACAAACTTTAGTAAAGGCCGTAGTAAGAATGTATTCCAATAAAAACCAATAGCAAATAGAGATCAAGTGTTAAAGAAATAAATCAATTATAACCAATTTTTAATCAATTATTACTACTTTCATTTTACTTCTATCAAGTATAGGTAGATAAAGCATTGAAATTGAGTGGAATTTTTGATCTTGAATTTTTGCAGAAAATAGACGTTTTAAGATCCTTGGAATCCGAAAAAGTGGTTTTTAGAAACATGTCTGTGTGTGTGTGTGTGTGTGTGTGTGTGACTGCGATATTGTACCGAAAGCTTAATCTGAATTTTGCCTGATTTGGAATTTTGCCTTCATATTTCATCTAGTTGTACCGGGAAGTTTTTGGTTGAAATTGGTTCACCAAAAGCTCCACTGTATTCTAAGAATTTTTTAGCAATTTCAATTTTTTTCGAAAACGGCTCCATCGATTTTTTTTTTAAACGTGCTGTAATTCTTGGACTCATTAATGTCTACAACTTTTATTTGAAACTTTTTCCTGAGAAAATTCAAATATGGAGGGTTCTAGGGCAAAGGGTTGGAGCTTGTATATCCACAGAGGCTGTGTGCATAGATTTCTTATAGAGTTTAATAAATAAAAATTTTAACAAAATGAAAAACCGACCTCAAAATAAAAAGTAAAAAATAATTGCGTATCCTTGCAGTGTTTAGAACTTACAAATTATTAGGATGATACAATGTACAACTATTGTTATTTTGGAGTTGGTGTCAGCCAAGGAAATACGACTATATTGGTACTTAGCAAAAAACGAAAATACCTTATGAAAATTATTTTTCAAATGAACTTTTATACATTAAACTAGTACTGTGATTATATCTAGCGATCTTTAAACTAAAAAATAACAATAACTAATTAAACCTTTTTACAAATGAACTTTAATATTACCTATATATCCTTGACTGACACCAACTCCAAAAATAACAATAGTTTTACATTATATCATCCTTATAATTTGTAAGTTCTAAACACTGTCAGGATACTTAATTATTTTTTTTTTTTAATTTTTAGTGCATTTTTTGTTTAAGGTGTTTTTATTTATTTTGATGTCGGTTTTTCATTTTGTTATAATTTTTATTTATTTCTCGCGTTTTAGTGATCTGAAGTTTGATAACTGATTTTATTTCTTTGAATATGGGTAAATCTACTAAATGCGCTGCTGAAGTTATTACTTCATCCCCTTTGCTGTTAGGGGTTGACATTTTTTGCTTTTAAATGTTATGATAGAACTAAGTGGAATACTCTTTTCGATAGAAAAAAAATCATAAAAATCCGATGATTCAGTTCAACGTCACTATTTCATCTCCTATTTGCATCCTTAGAGGGGGGGGGTTATTTTTTCTTCAAATTGAAATGTGAACAATTTTAAAGTACGGTGTACGTAATGGAAAAAGAATGATCAAAATCGAGCTATCCACTAAGAAGTTAATATTTCATCCCTTAGTTTTCAACCCCTTAAAAGTGAATGATTTGCTTCAAATTAAAATGGAACCACACGGAAAACACCAGCTTCCAAATAAAAAATACAGCCGAATTGAGAACCTCCCCCTTTTTTTGAAGTCGATTAACAAATATATAATTTTTTTTATTCAATCCATGAGCTTTGTTCAATTAATGTTCTTTGAACTAACAGTGAGTTTCATGTAAAAGAAAATTCTGTGACACGTCGCAACAAATATTTGACATTAATATAATTAAAAATATTGCCAAATTATGTCTGGTAAAGATAATCAATTTTTTTTTTGTGCATTAAATTTCAAAAAAATCACATTTAGATTTTTTTATATTTCAATTGAAAAATTAAATTAATTAATTAAGCAATAGTGCCGTTTCAATTAAATAATATTTCATGTTTGATAAAATTTAACTTAAATTAAATATTTTATGTTTAGAATTCTAGTATTCTAGGCATTTACAAGCTGTGCCTCAAATAAATGCATGGGTCTCGAAACAAAAAAAAAAAAAAAAACAAGTCAATCGTAAAAAATACTTTTTACATAATCTTAAGCCTTTTAAGCTTCACATCTGTGCATCATCAATAAATGTTTTTACTTTTTTTTTATTACTAATTTTATTAGATCTATTGAAGTCTATAGAAGTCTATTGAAATCTATTGAAGTCTATATTGAAATCTATAGAATCTATGGAAGTCTATGAAATTTGTGGCGACGACATACATACATTGCACATTACACATAGCGATCAGTAATTGTAGAAAAGGCCTAAGAATAATCACATCGAGGAATTGGTTTTTCCTGGAATTTTCACTAACACATAAATTCCTTTCACAACATTCCAAAACCTTTTACATAGGACTAGACATTTTATTTAATTGATTCGTATAAGTTACCAAAGCGTGGATATGTGAATCGTCACATAGCAGTTGTGGAGCGATCGAATACTACTCGATGACCACTGATGAAGATTGCTTAGCAATTGAAATATTTTTCTTAAGCCTTTTCTACACTTACTGATCGCTATGTGTAATGTGCAATGTATGTATGTCGTCGCCACAAATTTCATAGACTTCAATAGATTTCAATAGACTTCTATAGACTTCAGTAGACTTCTATAGACTTCAATAGATCTAATAAAATTAGTAATAAAAAAAGTAAAAAAATTTATTGATGATGCACAGATGTGAAGCTTAAAAGGCTTAAGATGCTGTAAAAAGTATTTTTTATGATTGACTCGTTAATTGCTTGGATAAAGTCAAATAAATTTTTACACAAACCAAAAAAAAAAAAAAACAAATTTAAAATCCAAAATATATTTTATAATTTTGGGTTATGTTACAAGACATTTTTAACAATAACATTAATGATGAAAGAAATATTTTGGTTTCAAACGTTTTACACGACCAACAAATACTGGTAAATTAACTCGTTTTTTATACACAAGAGAAAAATAAAAAGGTTTGTTTACATTTACAATCACAGGTTCATTCACTTCCTCAGATTCAAGTTCAATAGTTACTGAAATAAAATTTTATTTCGAAAAACGTTAGTATTAGCTTAGATTTCCTGAAAAATCTTAATTATAATTATATCTAACAATGAATTCAAAAAAATTTTTTTTTCATGTTTATAGAAGGAAAAATGTTTGTCCTTCATTATTGCCTATCTTAGTAGACCAGAGTTGAAGGCTTTGAAAATCATAAAAAGTGAAAAAAATTATAGTAGGATGAAACCCATTAAAAAAGGAAGAGAATATAACAAAAATGAAAAGAAAAATAAAATACGGTCGATCTGAAGCCGGGAAGGTGGGAAGGAGGGGGGAAAGGTTAGGGGGTAGAAACAATTTATCTCGATTATCGACAAAACTACAAGTCCTATGGAAAAAAATTAAATTACAAAGTTGTAGGCAATAAGAAGATCTACAACTTTGGTACTTTTCACATAACCTCAAAATTTATGTGAAAAATTCAAATAACCAAGGTTTTGGTTATTGGATTATATCTTTTACGAAAAAATTTTTTTTTTTTTTATTGAAATTTGGGTCATCAATAGCTATTTTTGGGTCATTATATTCATAATAATCTCTATACATAAAACAGTATCGAAATTAACTGATGCACTGAAGATAAAAACATAATATTTAAAAATTTAATTCCTGATAAAGCTTTGACTTTCACTAAGGAACAATTTTTCCGAATTCCACCCCTAACGAAACTCAGAAGGAGGGTTGAAAGTTTTCCATTTTTTGTCTCATTTCATTCTCCTTAATTATCAAAATCCTTAAATCGTTCTCGAGGAATAAAAAAAATTATATTATTAATGGTCAATTTTTATAATTGAGTTAATCTTTAAGAATAAATAGCCTAAACTAAATACTCTACCAAGTTTTTTCATATGAATATGTCCTAGTTTTAATTACCTTGATTACAATGATTAATATTTTATTTTCTTTCCAGATGATTTCATCTCTTATCAACAGCAAGGTAAGATCATTAACGTATTAAAGTAAGTTTATTCAATAACATTTCTTCAGTTCAACTTATATATTACAAATTATGATTGCGTTTCCCCGTTTAATCTTAAGTTAGTAAGCAATTTTATTTCTTTAAGTCTTTGTATTCGTCCTATAAAAATTGGAATTCGTAATGTTTTGTGAATGAGAGCAAAACTAAATGGTCGATTGCATTTGATGATTAATATTTGTGCAGCTAAATCAGATGAACCTTTTTTTCTAATTGCCAATGCTGAAAGAAAAAGAAATATTTAAATTGTACTTTTTTCCAAAATCAACATTTCATTATCTTTTTTTAAACGTTAACTTGCATCAAAGATAATATACTGCGATGTTTAATCTTCCGTACATTTAACAATAGTGCTGTAAAAAATCGAATACCCTCCTACTTAAGTTAAATTCAAAAAGCTCAAATTAAAGCCCACTCTCAAAAAAAATTGTTTCCCTTAGTTTTTGTTCGAAATCAGTTTTGGTCTCAGTTTGAAGAATAGTACAACTATGAAATATCTCACAATTTTTAGTTGTTTTGGATTAAGTAGTCAAAAATAGTTTTAATTATTTTTGAAGAAAATTAGATTCTAACAAAATTCTCAGAGCAATTCTACTCTTGGTATGTCTTAGAGGCAATAAAACTTTCCAACTCTTCTTTTCAATAAATCGTAAAACCCTTAATACTTCTTATTTAACATAAAATTTTCATGTAGGTACTAAGGTAGTATCTATCCAGTTCATGAAACAAGTATATTTACATTAACTTTTCGGTGAGTTATCCCTTAAACTAGACCTATAAAATATTACAATTAGAGGATTTCAGTTATCCGGAATATTTTAGAAAAATCGGGCTCATTTTTATGTACTTAACTAGAGATTCGTAACATCAAATAATTTAACCTTTTTTTGTTATGAACAATGCTTGACATGTTGCCTTTTTAATGATATAACCTGCGAAGTCAATGCTTGACTTGTTTTGATATTTAAAGGTTGTCATTTCTATGGAGTTTTTAAATTTCGTTTTTAAAGAAATTGCCAATCTTACTTTTGGCACCTGTTTATTTAATATGTCCCTATCAAAAAAATGGTAGTCCATGGAAATCTACATGGGGTAGTATGGATTCCTATAGGATCCTATGGAATATATAGATTTCTATGTGAATCCATATAGGAACCTGTATGTACATGGATTTTCATGTGAATCATCCATAAAGGAAGTATGGATTCCTATGGGAATCCATATAGGAACCTGTGGGTGCATGGATTCCGATGTAGGAAATCCATATAAGAAATATGGATTTGTATGGGAATCAATATAGGAACTTGTGGGCTCATGAATAACCATGGGAATCCACATGGGATAATATGGATTCCTATAGGGACCTATAGGAATCCACATAGAAATATATAGATTCCTATGTGAATCCATATAGGAACCTGTGTGTACACGGATTTCCATGTGAACCATCCATAAAGGAAGTATGGATTCCTATGGGATCCCATATAGGAACCTATGGGTACATGGATTCCCATGTGGGAAATCCATATAAGATATATTAATTTGTATGGGAATCAATATAGGAACTTGTGGGGTCATGGATAACCATGTGGGAAGTTCATATAAGAACCTGTGGGTACATGGATTCTTATGTGAGAAGTCCATATAAGAAATATGGATTTATTTATATGTCCCTATCAAAAAAATCCACATGGATTTATGTAGGAATCCATGGCAATCCACATGAGATAGTATGGATTCCTATAAGAATCAATATAGGAACTTGTGGGCTCATGGATAATCATGTGGGAAATCCATATAAGAAATATGGATTCGTATGGGAATCGATATAGGTACTTGTGGGCTCATGGGAATCCACATAGGATAGTTTGGATTCCTATAGGGACCTATAGAAATCCACATAGAAATATATAGATTTCAATGTGAATCCATATAGGAGCCTGTGTGTACACGGATTTCCATGTGAACCATCCATAAAGGAAGTATGGATTCCTATGGGAATCCATATAGGAATCTGTGGCTACATGGATTCCCATGTGGGAAATCCATATAAGAAATATGGATTTGTATGGGAATTAATATAGGAACTTGTGGGCTCATGGATAACCATGCGGGAAGTCTATATAAGAAATATGGATTCGTATGGGAATCAATATAGGAACTTGTGGGCTCATGGATCCCCATGTGAGAAGTTCATATAGGAACTTGTGGGTACATGGATTCCTATGTGAGAAGTTCATATAAGAAATATGGATTTCTTTATATGTCTCTATCAAAAAAAATCCAAATGGATTTATGTAGGAATCCATGGCAATCCACATGAGGTAGTATGGACTCCTATAAGAATCAATATAGAAACTTGTGGGCTCATGGATAACCATGTGGAAAATCCATATATAGGAAATATGGATTCCTATGGAAATCCATATAGGAACTTGTGGACTCATGGATTCCTATGTATGAAATCCATATAGAAACCTGTGGGTACATGGATTCCTATGTGAGAAGTCCATATAAGAAATATGGGTTTCTTTATATGTCCGTATCAAAAAAATCCATATGGATTTATGTAGGAATCCATGGCAATCCACATGAGGTAGTATGGATTCCTATAAGAATCAATGTAGGAAATTGTGGGCTCATGGATAACCATGTGGGATATCCATATAGAAAGAATGGATTCCAATGTGAATTCATATAGGAACCTGTGTGTACACGGATTTCCATGTGAACCATCCATAAAGGAAGTATGGATTCCTATGGGAATCCATATAGGAACCTGTGGGTACATGGATTCCCATGTGGGAAATCCATATAAAAAATATGAATTTGTATGGGAATCAATATAGGAACTTGTGGGCTCATGGATAACCATGTGGGAAATCCATATATAGAAAATATGGATTCCTATGGGAATCCATATAGAAACTTGTGGACTCATGGATTTCTATGTATGAAATCCATATAGGAACCTGTGGGTACATGGATTCCCATGTGAGAAGTCTATATTCTTATATGGTTCTAGGTTCCTACCTGTGGGTACATGGATTCCCATGTGAGAAGTCCATATTGGAAACTATATGAGTTAATATGAGAAGGTATGGGTACATAAAATCTATTGAGCTTCCATTCAAAAAATTCCATATCCTAGATTTCCACATGGCGTTCTCTACATGGGAATCTCATATGGATTCCTATATGGAACTCCATCCGAAAATGCCAAGTGGGAATCTAGGCAGGATTTTTTTGATATGGTACTAAGTCCTAAGATTGCCACCATAAAAAAAAAACTCCAAAAAAATAATTTTTCTAGTATCATTTGGGTTTGGACATATTAACTACTGGATTTAAGACTTTCAAAACATGAGCCAATCAACATCATTTAAATTCGTTTTCTAACAATTGTCACCTGATCAATACATTGAGTGTGAACCCATTGCTGTCTTTTAGGTCAAATTCAGTTAAAATTAAATCTAGGCTAATAGGGTGGCATTGAGATTATGGTTTTAATAGCTTTAGTTTATTTTAGTAAAATGCAAGAGATTAGAAAATTAAGCCCAAAAATATCCAAAAAAATTTACCTCCTGTCGCAGCAGCTGCTTCTGTACCCTTCTCAGCCACTTTGATAACGGATTTTTGAAAAACGTCAGAAATGACTAGTGGATCGTCACTTAAATCTTTGAAATTGGCTGAATTTTCCCTAAATGCACTGACCATTCCAAGCTTAAAAAAAAACATCGTCAACAATCTCTTATTAAACAAAATAAAGATTTTACCTTTTGAAGTAGGGGCTTTAGATCGATCGAGGACTCAATATCGAATTTAGGAAGATAAATTTGGATGTATGTAGGTTGAAGTTCTGTCTTCAAAATTTGAGGTATATTCTTTTCGACTTCTTCTAAATTGTTGACTTCTGATGGTAGAATGATTCTTAGTACGTAATTTTCGTCGACATATGGAAATTCAACAATTTGATGATTGTTGCCCTGTGCATAATTGATGTTGCCTTCGTAGCTCATTTGCTGTACATTTTGTGTTTCGGATGATGAAACATGGAACGTCATGGGAAACGATGACGGCTTAAATGGATCTCTCCACGCACCCAAGAAATACACAGCATTGATAAGCACGGCTCTGGTTTGTTCGGTCAGCATGTCTTGTTTGATTAAATCGGTGATTTTTCCTTGAGTCTTACCCGAGACCCAATTGTTAATTGTATCTACCGCATCAGGACTTGTAAAGTTTATGTTTTCGACGCCGGCTTTATACGAGTTGGCCGCTTGTTGGACAAAACTACTTTTAGGCTTTAAAGATGGTGCCATGTACATGTTATTGGCGATGGCAAACGTCAAGCCTTTGGTGTCCTGAAGGATGTGGCTAATTTCCCGTTGACCTGCGGCTATTTCACTTTTAGAGCCTTGTAAGGACAGTGCTGTTTTTATCTCGTCAAAAGTCACACCACTGGCCCCTTCCAGGAGAAGAGATAAGATCGAATGTGCTGACAATGGACAGAAGACTACATTTTCATTTTTTGGAAGTAACTGAAATTGTTGGTTTTATCAAAATTCGTTAGTTTATGTGCAAATTGTATAAAAACCTGGTATAGTTTATGCGCAAACTCCTGGTGTGCTGCTACTTCATGGTTACTCGATTTTAAAGGATCACCGTGGGTGATACCCGGAAGTAGTATTCCGCAGGATAAAAGAATTAATAAGAACATTTCAATTGAGCTGAAAAAATTATTTCATTAACAAGTTTAGAAAAATCTTATGCAATTATTTAAAACGTAAATGTTACTTTTCTATGACTTCTTAAGGATGAAGGAAAGTGACCAAATAAAAAATGGTTAATTTTTCGGTTCAAAAATTGTTCTAGATTCAGAATCTATACCAACAATAAGATTTGAGATTTTTACTACTTGAATACCGATATAATAACAACGTTCCATCTCTCCTGCGCGAGAGAACGAAAAACAGAATCATTTTTCCCAGCTAAGATTTTTATCTAATCTAAAAAATTTAAGGTGTTTTGTTGAATACTCTTTATTGCCTACATTTTCATATATTTAATACAAAAAAATAAATTCCTTTTACAAATGTAATTTTCCCCAAAAAAACAGGGTAATTACAGGATTTGTCCAGGGTAAACTTGAAAACAGCTGAGCCGATTTCAATGGAATTTTCACAAAAAGTTAATAAATATTGTAACTTACATTATAGGTTACTTTTTATTTCGAATACTTTTCCCTGTCTGTTTGTTTGTTCTTGGCAAACTTGAAAACGGCTGGTCCGATTTGGACGAGATTTTCACTACAAGTAGTAAATATGACAAAAAGTGATTTAAAACACTTTTTATTCCGAAAAAATGTTGATTTTTTGAGTAAAAAAATAAAAACTGTGCAACGAAAAACATACATCGGCAGGCAGTTGTGATACAATGTACATAAACTAACATATCGTAGAGACGACATGATTTTAAACTATGTAAATTGTTGTTCTTATAAATTAATGTTCGCAAATTTGAAAATTATAACCATGATAGAAGTATAGGGATAGGTTAAATTCCTAGAAACCATAAATCCATTGTGAATTTATGGGTAGTTAATATATTATCAATAGTTCGACTGAGTAAACGTTCGAATTGTCGAGGGAGGAGAAGGAAATCCTCTGCAGTAAATATGATTTCATTAAAAAAAAATAAAAATTTTTGTTCAAAAATGAGACCCGTAAGAATAAATAACAAAAACAGACAGTTTGACTTAAGTGATCCCAATTAGGAGTTTGATTAAGAGAGGTGAAGCCGTTAGGCAGAGCCCCCAGAACAAAAAGAAATCCAGCCCAACTTATTTTTCAAGAGAAAATAGCAACTTAGATGTGACTATCGCGTTGTTTTTTTACCAAAAAACTATATTCTTAATTTTTAATTAATTTTAGCAAGATCTATAAGAATTCGTTGTCCAATCTTGGACCTCGGGAAATAGCAGACTTGCCGATAAGACATAATGGCTTTAATACTATATCCTAGAATAATGAACCTAAGGCAATCAAACCTGATACCTCAGATCTTAAGATAACACATTAAATGTTATTGATCCTAAAAAAGGTACACTACCTAAAGGATAGCTACTAATCCATTCTACTAAAATTAATAAATGATTTCATATGAAATTTGGTGTGAAAGGTTCTCAAGGCTTAAAATTTTCTTAATATTTTACAATATTCAAAAAAACATAAAGATCCTACCTATAAGACCGCTTATATCTGTTCCTGGAAAAGTATTTTAACGGATTTTCATGAACTTTCTATGAAATAAAGGTCTAGAAATATCTAATTATCTTTTTTTGTATAAATAGCTTAATTTATTATTTTGGGTAAAATTTTCTATTATTCAATCAGATTAATTTAGATACGCTCTGCGAAGCGGGCGGGTATTAGCTAGTAATAAATAGAAATATTAACAGAACTTTATATATACAGCCTTTATGTATATACGAACCCCTACCCTTAACTCCGGAACCCTCCTTGTTTGAATTTTTTCAAGTAAAAAGTTTCAAATAAAAGTTGTAGGCATCAATGAGTCTAAAAACTATTTACATTTTAAAGTAAATCATTTGAGCCGTTTTTGAAAAAAAAGTTTAAGACTCCTAGAATAAAGTGAGGCTTCCTGTCAACCGATTTCAACCAAAAGCTTCGCGGCACGACTAGATATAATATGGAGGCAAAATTCCAGGTTTGGTAATATTCAAATAAAACTTTCGATACAATATTAATATCACACACACTTACACACACACGAAAACTCAAAATTGAAAATTCGATTATAATACTTCCGTTACTATATAGTAGTAAAAGAAATTGAATAATTGAATTAATCTTTACACCTTACGAGTTTTGCTTGATTTTTAAATGAAATTTTTGGAAATTGTCTTAAATTCTCTAACTTGCAATATTAGATGTTATCGTAATATTTTTTTCTCCACATAGACAAAGATTTCATACTTGAACTGTGACAACTACTATTCAAAAATTTACGTGACTGAAGTCACGGATGTTTACGTTTGTGAGAAGGAAAAAAATTACCATCAGAGTTCATGAGGAGCATTAACATGTTTTTGAATTGGTTATGTTCTAAATTCCATTTATATGCATATATATGTAAGTCTCTATAAGCCAGTCTCGCAAAAACTCGAAAACAGCTCAATCATAATTGTTTGTATTTACTTGTATTTTGTCAATCTTCATATATAGGTGGTTAAAATAAAATTAAAAAACCAAATTATGGTAAACCCCAAAAAAAAAATCGATTTTGCCAACTTTGAACAATTTTTACTTACAAAAGACTATTTTTAAATGTTAATTTAAATGTTAATTAACAGGAATCGTACATTTAAAAAGTTTCGGTAAAGTTCGCTTTCAATATTTAACATTCAATATTACTTAACGGAACGAATTTTAATGAAGTTTTGCTAAAGATCCTGTAGGATAGCTACTAATCTATTCTTTTAAAGGAACATCCATTAATTACGTGAGGCGTTCAGGGGCCGATGGGGTCGAGCCGAATCTCATCTAATCTTACTTTGGGCAAATGGAAGGTCTCCCAAATATCACGTATTTTTTTTGTTTTGAAAAATACCACATTAGATTGCGGGTTGGGGGAATGATATATGTCAAATCTCATGACATCTTACCAGAAGGGAGGGGATGGGATTCCAAAAATCGTAAAAAACGCCTCGCGCAATTAACGGATGTCCCCTAAAATAGCTGAACGGTTTTAAATGACATTTGGTATGAAAGATTTTCAAGTCCTAAAGGAAGGAATACAGTTACTTTTTTACTAAAAATCGTATAGAATCTGATCTGAGACAGCTAACATCTCTTTTTTAAAAAGTAGTTTTACAAATGTTGATGAACTTTCTTTAGATCTAAAGTCTGAAAGTATCTATCATTTTTTTTCTGTCAAAATAGATTAATTTTTAGATTTTGCTATCAACGTAGGGAATCTTTTAATCAATCAGTTAAATTTAGATACACTCAGTGAAGCGGGTGGGGACCAGCTAGTGTACAATAAATTTAACCCTGAGTCCAAGAAAGTGGTTTTTAGAAACATGGCTGTGTGTGACAGCCATATCGTATCGAAAGCTTTATCCGAATTTCACCAAACTTGAAATTTGACCTCCATATTATTTCTAATTGTGCCGTGAAGCTTTTGGTTGAAATAGGTTAACCAAAAGCTCCAATTTTTTTTTGAGCTTTTTCATTTTTTTTTTTTGGGAAACGGCTCCAACGATTTTCTTTAAACTTTCTATAGTTCTTAGACTGATTGATGCCCACAACTTTTATTTGAAACTTTTTCCTGGGAAAATTAGATTAAGGGCGGTTCTGGGGGGTAGGTTGGAAATTCGTATATATACATATAGGTTCTATGCATATAGTTGTTTATATGTATAGCTATAAAGTGCTTATATTTCAAAAATTTTATACCAACAGCGAGTGTCATAATTTAAAGTAAAAGAAAGTACTGTAACGCCTTGCAGCAAGATATTTTACTTTCTTTTACTACTATATAGATAGTAAAGGAAGTATTGTAAGCGGATCGAATTTTTGAATTCGAGCTTTCAACGGAAATACATGTTTTGAGGTCCCCTGAGTCCAAAAAATTGGATTTTAGAAACATGTCTGTGTGTGACAGCCATATCGTAATCCGTAATCGTTTATCCGAATTTCTCCAAACTTGGAATTTGGCCTCCATATTATACCTAGTTGTGCCGTGAAGCTTTTGGTTGAAATCAGTTAACCGAAAGCTCTACTTTACTCTTAGTGTTTTTGAGCTTTTCCAATTTTTTTCAAAAACGGCGCCAACGATTTTCTTTAAACTTACTATAGTTCTTAGACTCATTATTGGCTACAACTTTTATTTGAAACTTTTTCCTTTGAAAATTCGAATAAGGACGATTCTGGGGTGAAGGTTGGGAATTCCTATATGTTATATGTTATAGGTTGTATGCATATAGTTCTGTTTATATGTATAGTTATAAAGTAAATTAAGTGTAAAAAAGTAAAACTTTGTTCCATATTTATTCATTTAACAAAAAAATAATAATTTAAACGTGAAAAAATGCATTTCAAAGAAATATAATATTTACTTAATTAAAAAAAAATCAGCATTTTAATCAGCTATTGTGGTTTCTCCAAAAAAATATTTCGATCTTATCTTTAACCATATGACTGGATTATTTACGCTAGAAAAATGTTTTGTAGTATGGGCTTAAAAAATCTCTAAATTAATATTTCCAACTAGATTATAAAAGAAAATGATTAGATTGGAAAAGCAGAAGAAGTTAATATGATTAGTGAAGTTCATATGAAAGGCAACTCCGATGTTGTATGTGCATATGTAAATATATTTCAATCTTACCCGTCGTGTTGACCTTCACAAATTTCCCCACAAACTTCTCTTATAAACGCAACAACAAAAAGAAGAGAAAAAAAAATCAACTATCCACTTGTGTCGATCCACACAAACTGATTTCAAATCAACAAATCTTTTCTTATATATATAAATATGCTCATTAAAATGAAACGGTGGGAAATACATTTTCAAGAGCAGAGGAATAATTAATTTGAATTCGTGACGAAGCCAAAAAAATTGATATGATGAGATGATTGGGTTTAATGATTTTTTCATCACTTGATTCGCTTGCATGAAAATCAATCATTAATTACTTACCGTGATTTTTTTCCCAGTTTCAAAATATATACACCTACACTTTTTTAGACTTAGGTATATTATATTTACTTTGCGATTATCAAGTTTTTCAGAACCTGTTTTACATTTCAACGTTATTAAAAATAGAAATACTCCAAAGACAAGTTTAAGGATATTTTTATAATATGGCTGATATAAATTCAAAAAACGAATCTCTTTTATCAATATTTTTATTATTTTTATATGACTAAGGTTATTACAATTTTTTTTTTTGTCATACATCTGATGGACCGTGGTTCATTGATTCACCAAGTAGGAGGTTTTATTTTTCAATTTTTCAGGAACGGCTAATTTACAAAAAATATTTTTTTACTAACTCGTATTTAGTAAGAGTAGATGTTTGAATCAGTGCTATCCAACTAACTTTAAGCGCATTTTATTCAATTACGAATTTTTTGAAGAAACTTTTACTGTCTTTTGAACACATATTAGTGAATCTATAGATATAAATCAATAATAAAATATAGAAACATAAACCAAAGTGTTATTTCTGTATGAATTTAAGTCCTCACAGGGGAAAAATTTCTTAAAATTCCACCCCTAAGTAACTCAAAAACATAATTGAAAGTTTTCTATTTTTAAGATCTAACTCCTAAATATTTAATTTTCTCAAAGTCTTATTTTTATAAATCTAATTTTGGTATATATTCAAATACTAGCTGATACCCGCCCGCTTCGCTGGACATAGCTTAATTAAATTAATTGAATAAAGAAATCGTTAGAGCAAAATATAAAAAAAGTATTTTTAGCTAAATTACCATTAAATGATTATAATTCCAGAGTAATAAAAATCTCATGTTTACCTGCCTAGAAATCTCATTATTTGCAGTTCAGTCATCTTTTAATTGATTATTACCGGTAATTTCTCGGTAAAAAAATGTTTTTGTCTAATCATATATAATCAGATCTGAAAATTGGCCAGGATCATATATAATTATATATGACTAGACAAAAATATTTTTTTCTGAACAATCACGTACTGCAAGCAAAAGCACATTCTTCGAGATTTTTTTTTATAAAAACTACATAAAATAAATAAAAACACCAAGTACAACGATAACTAAAAAAATATTACAATATGAGTGAGTGGCCGACCAAAAATATTTTTATCTTATCTTATCTTATTTTATCTTATATTATTATTATAAAATGTGCTTTTGTAGTAAGTGATTTTTCAGGAAAAAATATTTTTGTCTAATCATATATAATTAGATATGATTATACCTAGCCAATTTTCAGATCTAATTATATATTATTATATATGATTTGACAAAAACATATTCTCCCGGACTACGTTTTAAATACTAGAAACTTCCTATAATGTATGTAAACGTGTGAATAAGTTAAAAAAAAATTTTTGTTCTAATTCATCTCTATGTAATTCTGTGTATTTTCACCTTTATGGATTTTTATTAAACGAACCCCTAACGTTAAAAAAAAAATTAATTTAAAATTCTTAAAAAATATTTTTGTCTAATCATATATAATTATATATGATAAGATAAAAATATTTTTTCCTGAACAATCACTTACTGCAAGCCAAAGCACATTTTTACAGAGTTTTCTTAAAAAAACTAAATATAATAAAATTAAAACATCAAGTACAACAATAACTAAAAAAATATTACAATATGAGTGAGTGGCCGACAAAAATATTTTTATCTTATCATATATAATTATATATGATTATACCTAGCCAATTTTCAGATCTAATTATATATGATTATATATGATTTGACAAAAACATATTCTTCCGGACTACGTTTTAAATACTATAAACTTCCTATAATGTAAACGTGTGAATAAGTTAAAAAAATTTTATTTTTCATATTCATCTCTATGTCACTCTGTGTATTTTCACCTTTATGGATTTTTATTAAACGAACCCTTAACGGCTTCATCTTTCTTATCGTAAGTCAAACTCCTATCCAGGATCACTTAAGTCAAACTGTATGCTTTGGTTATTTATTCTTATGGGTGTCATTTTGGAACTTGGTTTTTTTATTTTAATGAATGAAACTAGATTCATTGTGAGGATTTCCTGATTACTCCAATTTTTACCTTCAACGAATCGAAAAAAGTATAAGTAAAACTCCGCCCTCAATTATTTGAACGTGTACTGAGCCAAATTATAGATAACTGTCTGTAAATTAAACTATGGATTTAAGGTTTTTAGGAATTCAAATTATCGAGAGCTCAATCGATTTAAAGTTCACTTATGAAAATTACATTTTTTATGATCTAGAATATGTATGAC
The DNA here is from genome assembly GCA_958496155.1 of Sisyra nigra. Taxonomy (NCBI): domain Eukaryota; kingdom Metazoa; phylum Arthropoda; class Insecta; order Neuroptera; family Sisyridae; genus Sisyra; species Sisyra nigra. Next base: position 2,514,502 of record OY292313.1, on the reverse strand, counting down.
GAAAGTCGTGTGAAACTTGTTAATTTACAAATTAATTTAAAAATGCAATTGATTTAATCAATTTTTCAATCTAAGTTCATACCACGACTATCAAACCACTGATTATTTTTGTAATTTACTAATCTAGAAATTAATTAATGGGAATCAAACAAAATACCACCGACGCATAGAGCGAAAGTTTAGCAGATTTAATCGTTACGCCACTTAGTTGACTGTTAATTATTAAATAAGATATTTAAATTTTATCGTAATTCACTATGTAATTGGGTTCTTGTGGTAGAAAGAGTAAGAATCTAGCGCCATCTTTTGGTGAGACCCACTAAGGAATATTCTGTATCATTTTATATCGGGAAGCGTTAAAAGTGATAAACAGTTTTAAGCATGGTTATAATTAAAATGTTGGACAGCACTGATTTTACAATAGTTTTCATTACCTTTTTGTAGAAGGTGTTCTTCTAAATTGAATATGGGTCGTTCAAAAACGAGATAAACAACAATGCTTGTAAAAATTGTTGCCATGTAGTCTGCTAAAAAGGCATAAATCTGAAAATTTGAAACGAGAAAAGTTCAAAGAGGTTAATGAAAGTTCTGTTGTTTGTATATACTTTTGTTATGATAAATCTTAATGTGTGGAAAATCCAAAAATACTGATAGTATTTAGGTTGATAAATTTTATATTTATTTTTTTGGAAATTTTTTTAAATTTGGTTCCAATAAGTTCTTGTGCTTTTCTACTTTCTACACAGCTAAATTACCACAGGTGTAATATAAAAAGACTTGTTAAGATGGGATAATGGTACCATTATGTTAGGCTTACTTTGATCCATGGTGATTTCATCATATTGAAACTACATATATTACTAGTTAGGACCAAAAAAAAATTTTCTCATTTTGCCCTAAGATAACCTACTAAGACCCACGTTTTTACGGTACTAATTTTCAATAATAGTTTTGATGTATTTTTATTGGTCGTATTTTTTAAGGTGGAAAAAAAAACTTGAAAATCATACCCAATTTAGAAATGAAAACTCCGTCGTACTGTACTGGGAACATACTCGAATTTCTATTAGGGTCATATGCACCATGTACATGGTATATGAAATTCGACATAGCGGAGTCCAAAAACGTTGCGATAAAAATGTATTTATGGGTCCTAAAATCATTTTTTTTTTTTTCACATGACCTTAATTTAATAGTTGGGAATTTTTTTTTTCGAATAAAAACAAAATTTATCACCTCCATAGTTCAAATGACATGCGATTATAATCCAAGCGATTGATAGTGGCCATGCAAGTCTCGATAACACCATGTACAGACGATTGAATTGTAAGTCAACATTTGTCTGGTTTCTATTAATAATTGGTACCATTGAAACGTATAACGACAACAGCACCATAAAAGTAACGATCCAAAGCAAAATTTGCCATAACTAAACAATAAATAATTAAATTATTTATTCCATTAAAAAAAAAAATAATATCAAAATTTATTACTTTTTTCAATTTTATTTTCTGCTTTGAATATAAAAAATATCCCACTGAAATTCCTATCAGCCAAGCGTAAAGTCTTGAATAAGTCGGGAAATAATAATATTGAAGCCACTTTTTACCTTCGTCAATACTTAAACTGAAGAATTTCTTTAAAAATAATATATATTAAAAATCATTTTTAAACGACTTACATGTCCTTTTTTACCAGCCCAAATTCGTAAAGTTCTTTGATATAAACGACGCAAATTATTGGAATTGTTGATAAAATCGTTAATGTCGTCAAATAGATTGCTCGATATTTGATCTTCCACAGTAAATAAAGTACAAATGGACAGATTAAAAATAATTGCATGTCTACTGAAAGGTACCAGGTGTGTGGAAGGCACTGAAAAGATTTGTCTATTAGATTCTTCTTGTTCTACTCTTTTAATATGAAGCAGTGATTTTTCACTAATTAATTAATTCTTTGGAAAAAAACATTGAATTATAAATGGCTGTTGCTGATTAATGTTTGGAGGGTTGATATTTCAGGTGTTGAGGTTCAAAACCTTACGTAGTCTGTCCTAAAAGTATCCAACATTAACTTATAATTAGTTTGGTTATCAAATTCATTTTTCTTTCTTATTAAATTTTTAAAGTCGCTTCAACTTCTAGGGCTATTAGCGACTGCGCATAGTGGTACTATGCCCAGTAATTAATTAAATTTTTGATAAAAATAATAGATTTGAGGCGAAAAAAAATTCCATGCGTTTTGATATCTGGACAAAATATCCTCTGCAAAAATTCCGCATAGAATAACTGCAAATCGTATTTGCAGCATAATTTCGATGAGAAAACATTTATTTTTGTGTAAAACTTCGCGGTCTCAAGAAGTGCACATTCAGCCAATGAATGAACCCCTGAACCCCTTTGGCATTAATTTATCGGATTTATTAATTTGCGGATTTAACACGAACACATGGGATTAAATTTAAGAATATTTCAATAAATTAGGAGGGTGGGGGTCAATTTAACACGTTTTTACTAAACATTACTAACTATAAAATCTTAGTTATTGAGCTCAAAAAATATTTTAGAAATATTTTACCTCAAATATGTTTGTCATTGAGATATTTTATCAGGGATATTTTGTCCAAGGATCAAAACGCATGATACCTGTGGTTCTCCAAACTACGCGAAAGGAGGGGGGTTAAGGGTAAAAACGGTTTATCTCGATTTTTGACAAAACTACAAGTCCTATGGAAAAAAGTTAAATGGCAAAGTTGTAGATAATAAGTAGATCTACAACTTTTGTGCTAACACTTTTTTTCACATAACCTCAAAATTTATGTGAAAAAATCCAATAACCAAGCTTTTGGTTTTTAAATTTTATAGAAAAAAATGTTTTGACACAAAATTTGGTGAAAACTTACCTTTTAATGACCCAAAAACACTGTTTTTTTTTAAATATTTATTTTTTCATTTTACAATGACTTAATCAAAAAAGCACCTCAATTTTCAATCGAAAATTTACACTTTAATTATGGCATTTTTTGAGAACATTTAATTGTTATGTATGTATTTTTGCAGCATCAGAAATTAGAGGTTTCAACGAACAAAAAGCTCACCGACCTTTTAAAAAAATCAGATGTTTTAACGTGATAATTTTCGATTGAAAATGAAGAAGCTTTTTTGATATTAAGTAATTGAAAGATGAAAAAATTATTATTACCATCAGAAAGTAGAAATTTCAACGAACAAAAAAAGTTCACCGACGTATTTAGTAAATGTTTTGACGTTAGAATTTTCGATTGAAAATAAGGGTGCCTTTTAAATATTTAGTCAAAATATGGTGAAAAAATTAATATTTTAAATCAAAAATATTATAGGTACTGTGTTTTGGACATTAAGATTTTACCAACACTTTCAGGAAAAAATCTTGTTTTTTTCTTGTAAAAGATAAAAATAAAAAACAAAAACTTGGTTATTGGAATTATTCTCATACATTTTGAGGTTATATGAAAATAGTTATATAACAAAAGTTATAGATCTTCTCATTATCTACAACTTTGCCATTTTATTTTTTTCTATAGGACTTGTAGTTTTCGCGGAAATCGAGATAATTTTCCTTTCATTTTTGTTATATTCTCTTTTTTTTATAATGGAGGTTCATCCTACTATATTTTTTAGACAAAACTACATGTCCCAATGAAAAAAATTAAATGGCAAAATTATAGGTAATAAGAAGATCTACAACTTTTAAGCTAACACTTTTTTCACATACCCTTAAAATTCATGTGTAAAGTTCAATAACCAAGTTTTTGTTTTTTTATTTTTATCTATTACAAAAAAAAAAAAAAAATTTCACGAAATTTGGTGAAAATTCATCTTTTTATGTCCCAAACACAGTATAATTTTTTTGATTTAAATTATTTATTTTTTCGCCATATTTTGACTAAATATTGAAAATGCACCCTTATTTTCAATCGAAAATTCTCACGTCAAAATATTTACTTTTTTAATTAAGTCGGTGGGATTTTGTTCGTTGAAATCTATACTTTCTGATGGTAAAAAAAATACAATACAATGTTAAATGTTTCCAGAAAATGCCATAATTAAAGTGTAAATTTTAATAAAATGCTTAAAATTGTACCTACATAATATATAAAAATAACTCTTTTAGCAACTTATTAATTTTTACACTTTAATTATAGCATTTTCTGAAAAAATTTAACATTGTAATGTATATTTTTTTACACCATCAGAAAGTAGAGATTTCAACGAACAAAAAGCCCACCGACTTAATTAAAAAAGTAAATATTTTGACGTGAGGATTTTCAATTGAAGACTGCTTCTTCAATATTAAGTCAAAATAAGGTAAAAAATAAAAAAATTAAATCAATAATATTATAAGTAGAGGCTGTGTTTGGGACATTAAGTTTTTACCAAATTTCATGAATTTTTTTTTCTGTAAAAGATAAAAATAAAAAAAAATAAAAACTTGGCTATTGAAATTTTTCACGTAAATTTTAAGGTTATGTGAAAAAAATATTATCACAAAAGTTGTAGATCTTCTTATTACCGACAACTTTGCTATTTAACTTTTTGCTATAGGACTTGTAGTTTTGTCGGAAATCGAGATAAACCGTTTCTACTTTAAAAAAAAATCTCCCCTTTTCCACTTCCCCACCTCAGATAGACTCTAATTTATTTTTCCTTTCATTTTTGTGATATTCTATTCCTTTTCTAATGGGTTTCATCCTACTATAATTTTTTTGGGTTCAAAAACTATTGACCTTGGTCTATTGTTCTTTTTTCTTGCTATAGAATTTATCTTTAGAGATATATTGTTTAAGAGCTAGCAGCGTTTTCGAGAGAGAATTTTAGGTCGGCCAGTTTTTATAAATTTTATCTCTTGCACTATCCCGGACATCATACGGGCTGTGTGGAATTCGGGTGGGGTTGCGTTTATTAGTGCGCATTGCACCTGTACAGGTAAAATATTAAAATTTTGAGAAAAAAGAAAAAGTATCAGATGGAATTGGTAGAAAATGACATTTTCAATAAAAAATGTCCAGTGACTAATTTTCGTAAAGTGGCTAGTTTGCCCGCTACAAGCTTGGAAAGGCTGGCTCGATCTGACGTCATTTGAGTGGCCGATCGTTCAGAGATACAGCCGTTATGCCGACATGTATATGATGTTTTCAATCGAAAATTCTCACGTCAAAACATCTAAAATTTACACTCTAATTATGGCATTTTCTGAGAACATTTAATTGTTATGTATGTATTTTTTGCAGCATCAGAAAGTAGAGGTTACAACGAACAAAAAGCTCACCGACTTTTTAAAAAAATCAGATGTTTTAACGTGATAACTTTCGATTGAAAATTAAGGTGCTTTTTCGATATTAAGTCATTGAAAGATGAAAAAATTATTTTAAATAAAAAAAAAAAAAATTTTTTTGTAAAACAAAAATAAAAAACTAAAAACTTGGTAATTTGAATTTTTCACAAACATTTTGAGGTTATGTGAAAAAAGTGTTGGTACAATAGTTGTAGATCTACTTATTATCTAGAACTTTGCTATATAACTTTTTTCTATAGGACTTGTAGTTTTGTCGGAAATCGAGTAAAACCGTTTCTACCCTTAAAAACACCCTCCTTTTACATTTCCCCACCTCAGATCAACGGTTAATTATTTTCTGGTACTTTGTACCATTTTCAAAGGCTAAAAACACTGCTCTAATCAGATATGATTAAGGAATATTTTGATTTTTAATCATACAAAACGATCAATCATAACAGATGTTAGATGTTAAATACAAATAATATATATCTACTTAGTTTTACTGCATATTCTTACCAACTCTGTGGGGTTGACATAGTTTTGGATGAATAAAAGATACGACCACCAATATTTTTCGCAAGGTTCAATCACATACTCAGATTCGATGTCCCAAATCGGACCCAAATAGAGATACTTTACAATGGTCAGATTAAAAACAAGGATCACAATAAGTGCCACTGATATTCTAAAAAAAAAAAAAAAATTTGCATAAAAAATTAATAAGCTGTGGCATTTAAAAAATTGGTATAAAGCTTAAGAAATATTTTAAAATCAAAATTTCAAACAAAAAAAGTATTTGTAAGAAACAAATTAATTAAACAATGTAATTGTCAGTCGCTATTGACCAAGTTGTTAAAGCGACTTTAAACAAAACTAATAAAAAAAAAATTAATTATTGGTCAGGTAAAAATTATCAAGCAGATAGATTGTAAATTTTTTTACGGAAGAAAACTAGGGCAAGTCTAATAAATATTATTTTCAAGCTTAAAATACCTTTAAAAATTAAAAGACTCATAAACTTTTGTATTTAAATACTGAAGAGCAAAAAATTTGTTGCACAAGCCATTAATTACAGTTATTTCTTGAGTCTTTAAATCTTTGAATCAACTACGAAGAAATGATATAAAAAAAAGCTTCTAAGACAGGTTTCAAGAACTCGATTGGTATATCAATCAATATTTTCAAATCATTTAACCTTCGCGAATGGTATTATGAATAATTTTATAAAAAAAATTTTTTTTTGAATTTTTATTATTTAATTTTTGGTGGTTAAGAATTTTTTACGATACCTTTAAAAAATACCTTAGAGCTACATTTTAATCGTTTCAAACCTGATTATTCTGTGAATAAAGACCAAAATCCATGGAATTTTTCCATCGAGAAGATCCAGGTACGTCATAACGCCGGTGGTAACCAAAACTCCAGTTATTACTAGAAACGTGTCGATAACATTGATGGTTCCTATAATAATTGAACCCGAATAGCTGTGAAAAAACTAAAAAAAAAAAATTTAAATTTGAAAATTTAATGAAAAATCGATCTCTACATCGAAAATTTCTAAGTTGTTGATGTTTAACGGAACGATAGTTCGTAGTAAAAATTCATGTCCAAAAATGATTCCAGCCGTGCTTAAAACTCGAATTCCATTTAGTGATTTAATCACAGCTTTGTTTGATACTTTTTTGGTTGTGGTCAGTTTTTTCCAGTTGCAATAAAACGAAAATGATTGAATAACTATTGAACCTAGAAAAAAATGAACTTTAAACTATTTTTTTATTTTCCCAATGAAAAAAAATCTCTTTGTATGTTGTTGTAAGATTCAATTTTAAAAAGCATTTGGTGGACTGTGATGAAAATTGTAATTTAACTAAGTTGGTAGTTAAAAAAATAATTATTTGCGTTATGATATTGAGCCTTGTCCATCGTAGGCGACTGTTTTTTCCTACTACTATAATCTTAAGGCTAAATCGAAGTAGGGGTAGTTCTATCTCTTTCATAAATTCGCCTGTCTTTGTCGACATTTGACAGTCTAACTCAGTGGTTCTTAATCTGGTTGGAGATACTCAAGTCAAGTTAATACTAATTACTTACTTTTACAGTTTGAATCAGATAAAGATACCAATGTACAAAAGAATATCCACAGTAAATAAGTTGATGTTGAAGCGCTAAAACAATAAATTAGACTAAAGTAAAATTGAACATTTAAATTAGGGTATTAAATTCCACCACCTTATTACTATCTTAATTATTAGGTATTTCAATGTTGTATGTTGCAAAAAAAAGAAAGAGACAACGAGATCAAACTATACGTTAACAAGAGATTGAATATTCTTAAATGTTCCACAATTAACAATCGATGTCTCTAAAATGTTCTAGAAACGAAGACTTGAGTACGTTTGTATATATAAGGAATGGGTCATTCGATATCTTTAAAGATATCACAGATTTAAAAAGAAAAGTGTTGGCATAGCGGCTGGCTATTATACGACGTACGTATTGCCTGTTTTATTGGTATCTTCTTTTATATTATATAAAATTGTTATGTTGGTCTTTATTCTATACCAATTGAGCTCAAATTTTGATATAATATACAATCGGGCATCAGAATGGTTTTTGTTTATATCTCGCGTCAAATACGTGATTCCTATAGAATAGCATAACAATTTTATCCTAAAGGAAACGTATATTTAAAAAAGATGTTTCGTTAAAGTTCGTGAAATAGCATTTTAATGCATTTTCCTCGAGAAGGCCTGACCAATTTTACACTATAGCGAAAGAAATTCCCTACAAAGTTTAAATTAAACAATTGACAAGATTTTACTGAAAAATAAATAAGAATTTCAATTTAACACCCGATAAAATTAATTATGATTTTTTTTTCAAATATTTGAATTTCTTCATTGGTCATTGTCAAAGATTTTAATTAGAATTAAACGTATTAAAATAGTAGACTCTTTTTGAAAATAATTAACAATTACTTAACGGAACTAAATTTAATGAAGTTTTGTTAAAGATACCTCAGGCCTTAACATATTATTGAATATCATTTGTTAAAAAAAAAAACGGTTCCTGTAGGATAGCTCCTAATCTTTTCTACTAAAATGGCTGAACTGTAAGAACCTGTAAGATAGCTAATATCTCTTCCTACAAATATAGTTTTAGGGATTTTGATGAATTTACCTAGGATCTAATGTCTGGAAATATCATATCATATCATATCATCTTTTTCTGTCAAAATATAATAAATTAATTTTTATACTTCGCTATGAAGGTAGGAAATCTATTAATCGTTCAATTAAATTTAGATACTCTTAGTGAGTGGGTATCAGCTAGTCAATATCTAAGAAAATCATGGACGATAGTAACAACTTCAATCGGGAACCATTGTTCTAGAAACATGGACTCTTAGTAGCTGGGGAGCCCCAGCGGGGATTTCGGGATTTACTAAAGCGCGGCAGATTAATATACAGAGTGATACCTTGTACCCATTTAAGTACTTCCACCAAATATAAGTCTCATATATATGGCCGCCCGTCAAGGATAAAGGATCAGATTAGTAAAAAAAAATTGATCATCTGATTTTCTCGAACGCGTCCGATTAAGATAAGATGAGTTAGTTACATGCTAAAACGTGTATACTCCACTAATCTGACAATTGTGAGAGTGACGTAAAGAAGGGGGAGGGGTACAAATTTGTAAAAAAAAACGCCATCTCGACATTCTCGAGCGTGGCTGATTTTTTATTTTTATTTTGAAGGGAATAAATCAAGGATTACGAAAAATATATAATCTGACGATTTCCACAAGTCGAAGTAACAAAAAATCATCGATAAAGTTTAATGCGTGCAGTTGCGTGATGCATTTGTTCGAATTTTCCCAGGAAACAGTTTCAAATAAAAGTAGTAGCCATTAATGAGTCTAAGAACCATAGTAAGTTAAAAGAAAATCGTTGGAGCTGTTTTCGAAAAAAATTGAAAAAGCTCAAAAACTCCTAGAATTAAGTGGAGCTTTAAGTTAACCGATTTTAACCAAAAGCTTCGCGGCATTACTAGGTATAATATGGAGGCTGAATGCCAAGTTTGGTGAAATTCGGGTAAAAGCTTTTGATACGATATGGCTGTCACACACTCACACACAGACATGTGTGACAGCCATATCGTATATGCAGACTATATATACAGACTGCCTATATTCGAATTTTCTCAGGAAAAAATTTCGTATAAAAGTTGTAGCCACTTATGAGTCTAAGAACTATAGTAAGTTTAAAGAAAATCGTTGTAGCAGTTTTCGAAAAAAATTAAAATAGCTCATAAACTCCTACAATAAAGTGGAGCTTTCGGATCACCGATTTCAACCAAAAGTTTCGCGGCACTACTAGATGTAATATGGAGGCTGAATGCCAAGTTTGATGAAATTTGAATAAAGCTTTTGATACGATATGGCTGTCACACATGTCTGTGTGTGAGTGTGTGACAGTCATATCGTATCAAAAGTTTTATTCAAATTTCATCAAACTTGAAATTTGACTTCCATTTTATAACTAGTTGTCCCGCGAAGCTTTTGGTTGAAATCGGTGAACCGAAAGCTCCACTTTATTCTAAGCGTTTATGAGCTATTTTAATTTTTTTCGAAAACTGCTCCAACGATTTTCTTTAAACTTACTATAGTTCTTAGACTCATTAGTGGCTACAACTTTTATTCGAAACTTTTTCTTGGGAAAATTCGAATATAGGCTGTCTGCATATATACAAAAGAAAATGTTCGTATTATTTACAGATTAGGTGAATCCCTCCTGATTCGTCAGATTATGAGACAGCATGTCTAAGACATACAGATGAACCATATTTATCTTAATCTGACGCGCTTGAGTATTTCAAAATGGCGATTTTTTTGCACATTCTAATAATGGCAGCGCGCTTGCGTCACATTCAAATCGTCAGAGGTTTGTCTTAGGTTCACTTAACATCCTTTTAGAATATCTGACGCGCTCGAGTATGTCCATGTAACAGTTTTTTTTTACATTTTTGAAAATCTATAGCCGCTCCCCCCACCGCTGAAAAGGTATATATTATATGACATTTTTTTTCTTTTTATCATTTAAGCTTCGGAACCCAATAGGTCTCGATAATTTATAGGTTTCAAATAAAAGTTGTAGCCATTAATGAGTCTAAGAACCATAGTAAGATTAAATTTTTTTTTTCTTCATTTTCAACCCTTACGTACGACCACCCCCATCATGGAAACAATCAGATTAACATATGTATATTTTTTAAAATACGTAGGACATGGATGGTATCAATATCTGACGCGCTTGAGTAAGTCCATGAAACAGTTTTTTTTACATTTTTGAAAATCTATAGCCGCTCCCCCCACCGCTGAAAAGGTATATATTATATGACATTTTTTCTTTTTTATCATCTAAGCTTCGGAACCCAATAGGTCTTGATAACGCTCGAGTAAATCCCGATTTAGCATCGTGGGCTCCCCTACTATAATAGTAATAGTGTATTAGAACAGAGCATTCAGTCGAGAGAACAGAGAATAGTTGGGGTATCCGGTAATGATAACAGCGGTACGTGATAAAAGAATCTGTTAAACATGGATTCAACAAAGTTTAAAGCACACCTCCTGTATAATGTGAATAATGAAAGTAAAAATAATCAAAGTTCTTATATTAAAATATTTTAAAAAAACTATTGGAGTGGTATATTGTCTAGCATATTTTGGAAATTTTACTATTTCACGCCCTTGTTTGATAAAAATATTGTATGGACGCTATTTAAAACTTGTAAGGTGATAGAATGAATTTTTCGAGTCAATAATATCATTGTTTTGTAAATTTCTTACATGACAATGTAGGTAACATAAGGCCAAGCAATAACCGCAGTTGAACGACAGTAATTATCGGGAATTGTAATGGTGAAATTATGCGGTGACAACCAAAGATTAAAAATCGAACTGACGTCACGCGTCGAACAAGTGGCCGGAACACAAACGGCTTTTAACGCCACCAGAAAGTCAAAGCCATTTTTACCCAAGCCCATCGTGCAATGTTTTCCATGAATATCCAGTTCTGGCACATCTATCGCCAAACACTCGTCCACATTACCCAGATCGACCAGATTTCCCATTAAAATTCCCGACTGGATTTTACTCGATGCATCGACCACTAGAGAATAAAATTGTTAGTAATTTTACTAGAAAAAAAAAAAAAAAAATTTATATTGAAACCACTTACTTTTCAACGCCCACATTGACATCTTTTGAAAATGTTCAGAAACGAGTAAAATTTGTTTTTCACAGTGTGTATGCACATTTGCATGTCTTAAATATAAATTGATCATTTTAGTGATGTTGTACGTAATAATCTTTGCGTCGTTTACAGCGAAAATTATTTGAAATAAAAATAAAAGTGTCACTAAAAAAATGATCAAAAACGTTTATCCTGTTATATAAATATGACAAATACGAACCTATCTGAAAACCCATTTCTTAATTTGAAATCATTCCATATGCAAAATTAATTGTCTGCTTACACGCAAAGGTTTCGTCTTACTATAAAAGTAAAGCAACTATCAAAATTAAATGCCCCTTGAAAGATTATGCCAGAAAAATATCAAATTACAATTCATGAAATGAATTCGAAAAATTTTTTTTTGCAACAATTAAAATTAATAATTGTCAAGTGGAACATTTACTCTATCCACATAATCATATGTTATGTGTTTATTGTAATTGTACTTAACTTATTGCTTGCATTTTTTAAATATTTTATCGCTAGTTATGCACAAATCGTTAGATATTGTTCATTGGAAAAATATTTTAATATAAGTACGAGTAAATTTAAAAATTGTAAATTTGCATATAATCGATTTATGATTATTTTTTGAGTTATGAGGATTTTTAATCCGATATTAAAATTTACCGTTACCGTTGATAAATAATGTTTTTTTTTATTATTTATTTGGGATTTACTCGAGCGTTATTGAGACCTATTGGGTTGCAAAGCTAAGATGATAAAAAGAAAAAAAAGTCATATAATATATACTTTTTCAGCGGTGGGGGGAGGGGCTATAGATTTTCAAAAATGTAAAAAAAAAAATCTGTTACATGGACATACTCGAGCGCGTCAGATATTGATACCATCCATGTCCTACGTATTTTTAAAAATGTACATATGATAATCTGATTGTTTCCATGATGGGGGTGGTCGTACGTAAGGGTTGAAAATGATGAAAAAAAAATTTAATCGAACGCGTCAGATTTTCTAAGGGGATGTTAAGTGAACCTAAGACAAACCTCTGACGATTTGAATGTGACGCAAGCGCGCTGCCATTATTAGAATGTGCAAAAAAAATCGCCATTTTGATTGCCATTATATATGGTTCATCTTGATGCCTTAGACATGCTGTCTCATAATCTGACGATTATCAGGAGGGATTCACCTAATATGAAAATAATTTAAAAAATTTTTTTTTTTATATATGCATACAACCTATATTCGAATTTTCCCAGGAAAAAGTTTCAAATACAAGTTGTAGCCATTAATGAGTCTAAGAACTATAGTAAGTTTAAAGAAAATCGTTGGAGCCGTTTTCGAAAAAAATTAAAATAACTCATAAACTCCTAGAATAAAGTGGAGCTTCAGGTTAACCGATTTTAACCAAAAGCTTCGCGGCACTACTAAATGTAATAGGGAGGCTGAATGCCAACTTTGGTGAAATTCGGATAAGGCTTTTGTTACGATATGACTGTCACACACTCACACAGACATGTGTGACAGCCATATCGTATCAAAAGCTTTATCCACATTTCATCAAACTTGAAATATGACTTCCATACATTATAACTAGTTGTGCCGCGAAGCTTTTGGTTGAAATCGGTGAACCGAAAGCTCCACTTTATTCTAGGAGTTTATGAGCTATTTTAATTTTTTTCGAAAACTGCTCCAACGATTTCATTTAAACTTTTTCTAGTTCTTAGACTCATTAGTGGCTACAACTTTTATTTGAAACTTTTTCCTGGGAAAATTCGAATATAGGCTGTCTGCATATATACAAAAAAAAAAATTTTGAATTATTTTCAGATTAGGTGAATCCCTCCTGATTCGTCAGATTATGAGACAGCATGTCTAAGGCATAAAGATGAACCATATATAAATTAATCTGACGCGCTTGAGTATTTCAAAATGGCGATTTTTTTTGCACATTTTAATAATGGCAGCGCGCTTGCGTCTCATTAAATCGTCAGTTTATATCGTCAGAGGTTAGTTCACTTAACATCCCCTTAAGAAATCTGACGCGCTCGATAAAATTTTTTTTTCTTCATTTTCACCCCTTACGTACGACCACCCCCATCATGGAAACAATCAATTTAACAAATGTACATTTTTAAAAATACGTAAGACATGGATGCTATCAATATTTGACGCGCTCGAGTATGTCCATGTAACAGTTTTTTTTTTTACATTTTTGAAAATCTATAACCGCTCCCCCCACCGCTGAAAAGGTATATATTATATGACATTTTTTTCCTTTTTATCATCTAAGCTTCGGAACCCAATAGGTCTCGATAATTTATAGGTTTCAAATAAAAGTTGTAGCCATTAATGAGTCTAAAAACCATAGTAAGTTTAAAGAAAATCGTTGGAGCAGTTTTCGAAAAAAAATTAAAATAGCTCATAAACTCCTAGAATATAGTAGAGCTTTCGGTTAACCGATTTCGGCCAAAAGCTTCGCGGCACAACTAGTTATGACACACATGTCTGTGTGTGAGTGTGTGACAGCCATATCGTATCGAAAGCTTTATCCAAATTTCACCAAACTTGGCATTCAGCCTCCATATTATACCTAGATGTGCCGCGAAGTTTTTGACCAAAATCGATAAACCGAAAGCTCTATTATATTCTAGGAGTTTTTGAGCTTTTTCAATTTTTTTCGAAAACTTCTCTAACGATTTTCTTTAAATTTACTATAGTTCTTAGACTCTTTAGTGGCTATAACTTTTATTTGAAACTTTTTCCTGGGAAAACTTAAATATATGCATCACGCAGCTGCACGCATTAAACTCTATCGATGATTTTTTGTTACTTCGACTTTTGGAAATCGTCAGATTATATATTTTTGGTAACCCTTGAATTATTCTCTTCAAAATAAAAAAAAATTAGCCACGCTCGAATGTCGAGATGACGTTTTTATTTTACAACTTTGTACCCCTCCCCCTTCTTTACGTCACTCTCAAATTGTCAGATTAGTGGAATATACACCTTTAAGCATGTAAATAACTCACCCTATCTTAATCTGACGCCCTCGAGAAAATCAGATGATCATTTTTTTTTACTAATCTGAACCTTTATCCTTGACGGGCGGCCATATATACGAGGCTTATATTTGGTGGAAGTACTTAACTGGGTAAAAAGTATCACCCTGTATATTAATCTGCCGCGCTTTAGTTAATCCCGAAATCCCAGCTTGGGCTCCCCAGCTAGCATTTGTACAATGAGCAAATGGATTTAAAGATCCAAATTAAAAATCTTTCAAATAAAGGTCAAATAGAATTTATGTAAGTTGATGAAAGCCTCCAGCCAGCACTGGAACTGTCTAAGAAATTGGGAGGTGGTCTCTTGACCACTGTCGCTATAAACGATATAGAGAATTTTTTGAGTGTTGGACAGAGGAAAGAATTTGAACTTCTGGATTAGAATGGGAGAATACTTTGTCATGGAATTTAAGGAATCTTTTGGAAATATAAGGGACGTTAACATTTCTATTAATTAGGAGTACTTCATGTGTGCAAGGAGCGTTGAGGATTTTTCGAAAGACTTTTGACTGAAATGATTGCGTTTGATATTAGCGGGTTTAGGGGAGCCCCACAATTCTAATTCCATATGTCTAAATAGGTCTTAAAAGGGATTTATATAAAGTCTATTTAGTTGGTACGTTTATCATGATAGACAAAGATACAGCTAGTGAGAATAGTGTGAAAATATCCGAAGCTAAATTAATTTTATGCCGTAAGAGAAAAACTGCTGACAGAGTGCGTGCTTATAGAGACAGAAAAAAGGCTCCTGGTGAGTTTATTAAATTTTATGGTGAATTTATTAGAATTATTAAAATTTTCTGCTGGTCCATAATATGTTTATGTATGTCGGAACGCTAGGTTGTTAAGTGTGATGTTTGTGTTAGTTTGTAGTGCTTTCGTACAGAAACTATTTCTTCGCCACAACAAACTTTATTTAACAATAATTGAACATGATGAGGTAACTTTACAATAGATAACAACAGGCAGATGATCGATTAAACAATAATCAACAAATTCTATATGGAAAATAACATTCGAGTATTAACATCAATAATGAAAATTCAAAATTAGTTGCAAATAGTAGAAAATTTCTACCAAAGGCGTAACAAATGACGTTAGATGCAAAACCTAGAAAATCAATTATATCGTTTATTTTCATACCTAAAATCGAATAATTTTCCGAAAACCTACGTTTTGCACAAATCCCACCCCCGCATAGACTTAGGACCCCAGAACAAAGAAGCGAACCCCTTCCTGCTTTCTTTTTTTTTTTTTAATAAATTTGCTATTAACAGAACGAAATTTTATTTAATTTTAAAAATATTGCCTTATTTTCTTGTAATAATTTTAAGCTTTATTATTTTTCCATTTTTTATGACAAGTTATTTATAAATATAACTAAATTAAATGCCAACTATACATTTGTTACAAATATAACTTACTAAAGAAAATCCCTTAAATATTAAAATTCCAAAGTTAAACCACTTACTAATCAGATACATATAAATAAATAATAAATTTCGTAGTATAAAGAAGTTTATGGGTCTTTTGGTCAATCGAATTTCCCACAATTGTAATTCTAAAATCAAAACATAAATTTTGCATTTATCTTTTTATAATATGTAAGTATATAAGTCTTACCTATGGACGCGATCTTTTTCTGGAATTCGGAAAGTTGATAATATTCCGTTATTTTCCTCGTTGATTACCATAAATGAATTGCCTTGAACAAAAATTGAAAGAAAAAACCAATCAGATTTTTACTTCTCAGTAAATTTTACTTGCGTCATTTAACAGGAAATTTCATGAAAAAGTAACACCACTGTAAGAATTTTAAAAAAAGTGGTTGCGTGTACTTCTGTACGCGCGTGAGAAGTTATACTTCTTTGGTATTATTAAGGGGGTATTCTAGTCTAAGATTTGGAAAAAATCGAAAAATTTTTTTCTTTCATAATCCGATAGTTTATATATTCAAAAATATATTCCTAAAAGGATTTTTCAAAATTCAAATTATTTTCGAAGTTATAGCCGTTTTAGTGTCGCGGCAACTCGACCGGTTGATACTTAACGTAAAACTTTAAACGCGTTTTTCTCGAAACTACTTTTTTCGATGCGGTACCCCTAATATCACAAGTTCTAATCAGCCGATTTACTTGAAATTTTGCATGAATATTCTTTAAATATCTTTCTATCGCATGAACCAACAAAAAATTGAAATTTTTAATAATTTTAAAAAATTCGACAAAGTTAAAAAATGAGTGAAAAAATCGATCTTTATTTTTGAGTAGCCGCCATTTTATGAAAAAAAATTTTTTTGTCTGTTTTCCATCATTGTTTTATTTTTCAAATGACCACAAGGGTAGAAATCATGGCGACGAGGACCTGGTCTTTTTTTTTCCCCTCTACTTCAAAGACGCATAACTCAATGAAAAATAAAAAAAAATTTTGAAATTAATTTTGTGTACACTCTGAATATAAATAAACAAATGATAAAAAAATGTATGGTAAAAATATCAAATGCTTTTTCTTTATCAATTGCCAAAAAACGCTCGAAATTCGGACCCTCTTAAAAATTAGTTTTTTTTAATTTTATTCAAAGAATCAATTTTAAAAAACTGTAATTTAATATTTAATAATAATAATAATAATATATATATTTTTAAAGATATAATTATTCAAAATAAAATAAAGAGAATAATATTTTAATTTGTATCAATAAATAATATCCAGAGAAAGCTCCAAGACGTTTATAAAATTTGTCAGGATCATTTTTCTGGTTTACAATTTATGCATGTCATGAAAACGAAGCTTCATAGAAATGGCGAAATAAAGTAAGTAGCTACTTGTCAAAGTAAATGTCTTAATCTTATTCATATCTTGTATTACTAAATTATTATTCTTAGAAGGTTGAATCATTTTTAGAATCTCAGATTTCGTGATAACTAAGAATATGCATAGAATGTAGACGTTATTTTCATCAATAAACTAGAAAAATAGTATAACAGCTACTGCAAAATTCGAGAAAAGTAATAACTTATTTATTAATAATATGTGTCATTTGTATATATAATTATTTTTAATTTAAATATAATAATAAATAAATTAGAAAATAAATACAACAAAAATTCAAATTACGCGCGTCTAGTTAAAAATACCGAGCCGTTTTGCGGGCAACTTCATCTTGTTAATTTGTGATGATAAAATAGAACGCTACAAATGCTTCTGAAACCGCGCCGCGATGCAGACGTCATTTTCATCATTAAACTTCAAAAAGTACCTATAACAGTTACTACAAAATTCGAGAAAAGTAATAAGTTATTTATTAATAATATGTGTCATTTGTATATATAATCATTTTTAATTTAAATATAAAAATAAATATATTAGTAAATAAATACAACAAAAATTCAAATTACGCGCGCCAGGAGACCCAGTGGTTTTTACGACTAACTTCATTTTGTTAATTTTTATCTTAAAATGCGCGCGCATCTTAAAATTTCACTCTCATCATTTTTTGATAAGGCGCCTAAAGAAGTATAACTTCAAAAAACTAACTAACTTAAAAATGCTATTTTTAAGGATCCTTTTCTTACATAGAACTTTAAATTAGGCTGTACATAAGTTTGCACCCTTATTCGTAAATTTGTCAATTTGAACTTCTTAATCAGGGAAACGTAAAACAAACTAATGGACTAAAAAGAGTAATTATAAGAATTTAGGCCTGATTTTTCGCCCTGATTACAAAACTAGTGGAATAAATAAAGTGATGGCCCATCGATTTACGGGCTCATGAATCAGTATCAATGTCTTATTTTGAGGATTGAAAGACCAATGTCTGATTATGTAGTACTAATACAAAAAAAATGAAAAATTCGATTGCAAAGAAATACAAAATTTTCCTAATTTTTTTTCTTACATATTTCATTTGTATTTTTAAGTGCATCAGTTAACGTTAACTTTTTTTTTTTTTTTTTGGCCATTAGGACTATGGTCTTTTTATCCAATCTGCGTCTGGATCGGATTTGATAGAAAATAATCCCAATGGAGTATCTTTCTTTATACCTGAACCAGGTCATGGGGCACCTTATTCTTTAATCGCCTACTATTTTGAGGCTCCAGGGCTAGTAACATTAGTAGGTTCGGGTGTTTAAAAAATATTAATATTATGGTGTCCTATGAACGGAAAAAAATAGTGATGTAAAATTTACAACACTAAACTAGTAATATTTTAACTGCACTTTGTGTTCACTATAACCACAAATGTAACATTAGATAACACACTGTGTTGTATTCAGCTCCAAGGTATAGTATTTTTTACTACCATAGTGTAGTAAATATATGGAGCTGTTACAACTGCTGAGTGTTGTACAATTAACAAATTTTGGAGTTTGCGCATGCGTCGCGTACCACATAACCAATAATTTTGACAAATAAATGCAAGTGTCAAAAATGCAACTACATTTTTACTAGTTCGTGTTGTATACTACAGTTTTTTAATTACACTTGACTGGTAAACGTTACCACACGTGGTGTCATCCTATATAATACTAGTTAATGTAGTAAAGTTAACAAGGAATGTTGTTTAATCTACAACCCATTTTTTTCCGTGTGTAGTCGTTTTGGAGCAGTCAGAGTTACTTGAAGAAAAGTACAAAATTTAAAAGATCTACCCTCATATTCTGCAAGGTTCAAAATTCTTCTTACATTTATAAAACGTCAATTTTTAAAAAAAAAAATTTACAGTGGTGTAACCTCTTAATAATTTAAATTGTAATTTCACCTGGCGTGCTATCTTCTAAGATGTACGACGCGCCTGCTAACGGTTTACCATCAACTGAATAAATTTGCAAAAGTAACAACGGCTCGTGCGGAATAATTTGTCTTTTAGCAATTGATAGCGTTGTATAGCTTACACTTTGAGCCACAGCGGCCCCCTCAGAACATAACGTTTTTGGATTACAAAATTGAACACACGAACTGTAAATTAATTATCAATTTTAGTCAATCTAAAAGTTTAAGACTCTTTCACTATTACCTAGTTGAAGGATCGCGTTTATAGTTATAAGGACATGGTGTTGGAATACAAAAATATGATCCTTTTGTATTTAAACAACTCTCATATTCCGAGCAAATTTCTTCTTCGAACTCGCATTCGTTATAATCTAAAATTGAACATTTGATTTAAAAAATATAAATTTCAAAAGATGTTTAATAAATACCTTCACATCCTCGTGGTCCTCTTGTGTATCCCTCAGAACACCCCGTTTTGTAAGTAATAGTTTTGTAGCTATCCTCGAAAGAATATTCGTTTTGATTTAAATATTCCATATCCTTATTGTCGAAACGTTTCATGAGTTTGGCTGAAAATTGAATTGTTAAGTAAGTGTGTTGAGAGCACCTACTTATAGGTAAGTGCATACCAATTTTTAGACAAGTATGTAGATCTGAAGATAAAGTCATTCCTTTGGGACATTTACATTCATATGTTCCTGGTAGATTTTCACAGTCATGAGAACATTGATGAGCGTCCATTAGACATTCGTTTATATCTGAAAGGATAAATAAATAAAATTATTATTTTAACAGAAAATGATGAAGACAAAATCTTCTTCAAAAAGGAAATGATTTACCCCAATTACTCTTCAAATACCACCCTATTTTAGGTGCACAGTAAACATTCAAAAACTATCCAATTAAAAAATAAAATTGATTTACTCAAAGTTTGAACTTGGAAGTATTTTATTACAAGAAAATAATCACGTTGACGAAGTTTTCAGTTCCACTTGAAACAACAATCTTTGGTATATCCTTAAATTGTTCCGTTTTAAATGGAAATTGGTTCTTTGGTTCTTTTAAGAATAAATTTATTCTCTTCTCAAAGAATCAGAAAATAATAAACGATAAATTGATTGAAAATTTATAAAAAAATGCCCTACATTTTTCGGCCCAAGTACTTCTAGTATCCAGTATTAAGGACTGCACATATGTATGTATTAGTAACAAAGGTCTTGAAAAAAAAATTTTTTGTTGCATATTTCTGCGAATTTCAAGTTTTATGTTTTCAAGTGCACTGTATACAGTTAAATTTTTACTTGGTCAACAAAGTGGATACAAAAAATACCCTTGCTTTATTTGTCTGTGGGATAGTAAGATGAAATCCATTACAAAAGGAAAAAAATATTAAAAAAATGAAAGGAAAACTAAATTACGGTCGATCTGAGGTTGGGAAGTGGAAAATGGGGAAGGATTTAAGGGTAGAAACGGTTTATCTCCATTTCCGATAAAACTACAAGTCCTATGGAAAAAAGTTAAATAGCAAAGTTGTAGGTAATAAGAAGATCTACAACTTTTGTGTTGACATTTTTTTCGTAAAACCTCAAAATGTATGTGAAAAATTCTAATAACCGAGTAGTTGTGTGTTTATTTATGCTTTTAAAAGTTAAATAGCAAAGTTGTAGATAATAGGTGGATCTACAACTTTTGTATGTAATACAATTGCACAAATACAACTTGGAGCAATTTATTAAAATTTACACTTTAATAATTACATTTTCTGGGAACATTAAACATTGTAATGTATTTTTTTGCATCATCAGAAAGTAGAGATTTCAACGAACAAAAAGCCTACCAACTTTTAAACAAAAAAATGATATTTCGACGTGAGCATTTTTGATTAGGGTTTGTTTTCAATATTAAGTCAAAGTAAGGTGAAAATATAAATATTTTAGATCAAAAAAATTACAGTATGTTTGGGACATTAAAACGTAAGTTTTTATCAAATTTTATGAAAAAAAATTTTTTTTGTAAAAGATAGAATTATAAAACCAAACACTTGGCTATTGGAATTTTTCACATAAATTTTGAGGTTATGTGAAAAAAGTTTTCTTTTTTTTTGGTTATTTATAGTCGCTTGGAACGTCCAAGGTCATCAGCGACTTATCTAGTTCAATAGTTCTTACTTTTCACTCACTTATTCATGTTGAAATACAGTTGCATTCACAATATTGAAAAAAGTGTTAGCACAAAAGTTGTAGATTTCCTTATTACCTACAACTTTGTCATTTAACTTTTTTCCATAGGACTTGTAGTTTTATCGGAAATGTAGATAAACCGTTTCTACCCTTAAAACCCTTTTCCACTTTCCCACCCCAGATCGACCGTAATTTATTTTTCCTTTCATTTTTGTTATATTCTCTTCCTTTTCTAATAGGTTTTATCCTACTATAATTTTTTTCTGTTCAAAAATTATCTACCCTGGTCTATTAAGAATTTAGGAGCAAATTTAAGGTATAAAGTATAAGTATAAAATTACGCTTTCTCCACAGTCATTTGGATAGATTTTCGGATAATTTACACATAATGGCAGATTACTGCTGGCCTTTAAAAAGAGATTAAATGTTATAGAAAAAAATCTTATAAAAGGCGTTTCACAGAAGTATAGCATGGGTTTTCAACATTTTCCTTTCTCTTTACTTCGATCCATACTAATTTAAAAAAGTGGTTGCGTGTCCTTTAGTACGCGCGTGAGAAGTTATACTTCTTTGGCATCATTAAAAATTAGTTATTATTAATTGCATTGCAAATTAATATATATATATATATATATATTTAAAGATATAATTATTAAAAATAAAATTAAGGGAATAATATTTTATTTTATATCAATAAATAATATCCAAAGGAAGCTGCCAAACGTTTATAAAATTTGTCAGGATCATTTTTCTGGTTAACAATTCATGCATGTCATGAAAACGAAGCTTCATAGAAATTGCGAAATAAAGTTGGTAGCTACTTTTCAAAGAAAAAGTCTTAATCTTATTCATATCTTGTGTTACTAAACTATTATTCTAAGATGGTTGAATCATTTCCGAATCCCAGATTTCGAGATAACTAAGAATATGCATGAAATGCAGACGTCATTTTCATCATTAAACTTCAAATAGTATAACAGCTACTGCAAAATTTCAGAAAAGTAATAAATTATTTATAAATAATATGTGTCATTTGTATATATAATTATTTTTAATTTAAATATAAAAATAAATAAATACAACAAAAATTCAAATTACGCGCGACAAGAAACACAGTGGTTTTGCAGCTAACTTCATTTTATTAATTTTTGCCTCAAGATGGCCGCCCATCTAAAAATGTCACTCTCATCATTTTTTCATAACGCGCCTAAAGAAGTATAACTTCAAAAAGAAAATTTATCAAATCATTGATAGTTTCATAAGTTGTTAGCAGAACTATATTAGAAATCAAGGGCATTATTTCCATGACCAGTGTAATTGACTTGATTTTCAAACTATTTGATTTCAATTATTTGGTCTTAAATCAAAACAAACTGAAGCCAAATGTTAATATTTAAGTCAAGTCAGGCATTGATTTTGCAACTATTATTTCGAGAATTTAGTTTTGATTTGCAACGAAACAATTTTAATGAAATTTTTTTTGTTACAGGTTCGATCTAGTCGTGAAAAAACAGCCAGAAAATCTTTTCATCCTCCACAACATTTGAAATGATTAGATGATCTAATTAGATGGGTCTACGTCTGGTCAGCTTCTGGTTACTGGAGTTTCTATAGTGGTAAGTTATTCTTAAGCCTTTTCTACACTTACTGATCGCTATGTGTAATGTGCAGACTATGTATGTATGTCGTCGCCACAAATTTCATAGACTTTAATAGATTTCAATAAACTTCTATAGACTTCAATAGATCTAATAAAATTAGTAATAAAATAAGTAAAAAAATTTATTGATGATACACAGATGTGAAGCTTAAAAGGCTTAAGAATCTGTAAAAAGTATTTTTTACGATTGACTTGTTTTTCTATCTATTTCTATTTATCTTTCTAAGTACACTTTTTAAAGCTTTTCGTAATTATTTACAATTTATTAACGTTTATAGAATCTCATAAAAGTTTTTAGTGATTATTTTATTGTTTTTAAAATCATTTGTGTACGTAGAAGTTGTTTCAAACGTTATCCCGTTTAATTTCATTTCAAAGTTGAATGTTTGAAAGTGGAAAGTTATTGATGAAGTTATTGATCACGCATAGATCTTGCATTGATTTATTTTAATAAGTTTTTATCTGAATTACCTAAACATCTACTTCCAATTCCTATTGATTTGTATCCTGCTTGACACGAGCACGTGTAACTTCCATAAGAATTTTCACAATTTTGTGTAGAATGGCAAAGATTTTTTTCAGGAAACTGGCATTCATTAACATCTAAATTTAAAGAAAATCTCATTAAAATTTTAAGAACTTATCTCATTTGGTATAGTCAATAATTTCAGTGCAATTCATCATAATTACCAACACAAAGATGTGATTTGGAATCTCTCATAAGTCCAACCGGACAATTTTCCATTTTTTCTTTATTTACAAAACTTGATGCAGAAAATTTCACTTCATTTCTTTCTTCATCATATTGTGTATCAATATTTTGCATGGAAAATTTTTCAATGAAAAATCTAAAACAGAAAATTCAAACTTCAAGGAAAATCCAGAAAAATCATAAATTATAGAATACCGGTCGGTATTTTTAAATTGGTCGTATTCAATCGAATTATTCCAGGAATATTTTAAGGGCTTCCCATTAACAAACAGCTTATTATGAGCTTGAGTCGTCATTGCTTGCTCTTCAGTTTGAATATAGTTTTCTAAAAAAAAAAAAAAAACAGTGTTTTATTATAAACTACTTAAGAGTAAGCTTTAAAAACCATAGTATGGTTGAATTGAAACTTGAGCATCTGTCTGTACTATCGGAACTTCCCCCCTCATTTCGATTTCAACCTGCAAATCCCCATCTTGATCGACTCCTTGTCCCACATGTTGAATGAACAACTCCTGGCCTAATTAAAAAAAAATAAAACAAATAATTCAATTAATTATAACCCCAAGCTTACCAGTTGCAAAGGCAATTTTCGATTTTTGAGTAAACCTAAACTCGTCATCTTCATCCTCATCATCTTGAGCCAGCTGCCACGAAACTGGAGACACTAAAAACGTCAAATACGGAAACCATCCTTTCTAAAATCAAAATTTTTCTATGGATCAAACAAAAACACCTTTTAGTATTATTTTTTTACCTGATTTTTCATGATTGATTTAGAATTCGATTCGATGAAATTAGCGACCCCTTCACTTGATATATTCGCATAGATAACATTTTCAGGAATGTTTTCGTCATTTAACAAACCTCGTACTCGAAGTTTGGCTGCTTTTTGTTTGATTTTACACGATCGAACAAAACATTTATCGATCTACAACGGAATGGAAACGGTAAAAGGTGGAGTTTTTAAATTAGTATTTTGTTACCATTAGATTGTCGCCCTTGCAATATTTTCCTCCATATTGAGGCGCGGGATTTGAACAAAAGCGGTAACGCATTTTGGTGCCATAGCCACAAGTTACACTGCAAGGAGTCCAGGGTTCCCAGTTGGTCCATCCACCATTAACTAGCATAGGCTTAGAAGAAAATTTTTCAACAATTTACGTAGATTACTTACCTGGACAAGGTTGGACGTTACAATTTAAAACTTCCACAGAAGTTCCTTTACAGTTTAGACCCCCGTAAGAAGGTCTTGGATTGTCACAACTGCGATATCTTGCACGTACCCCTTTTCCACATGATTTCGAGCAAAGACCCCATTCAGACCATCCTGACCTTAAAAAAAAATTTCAAATCAATTGAGTCGTTGTAAGAAGACTCCAGCATCTTTAAAAAACGGACATGACGCCTAGCGAGATACCAACGGCAGCCCCTAGGCAGATGCTGGCTTTCTTCAAAAGCCTGGAGCTCCCCTAGTAAACACAGAGGGTCAATAGACCTCCTTGGTTGTGGTGATAAAAGGAAGGAATATACTGGGACCCGTATAGCGAAAAAAAAAATGATTCCCCATGAAAAAATGTTTTTGTCTAATCATATATAATCAGATCTGAAAATTAGCCAGGTATGATCATATATAATTATATATGATTTATTGTAAGACTGTAGCATCTTGGAAAGACGGACATGACGCCTACCGAGATAGCAACAGCAGCCCCTAGGCAGGTGCTGGCTTTCTTTAAAAGCCAGGAGCTCCCCTAGTAAACACAGAGGGTCAATAGACCTCCTCGATCGTGGTGATAAAAGGAAGGAATATCCTGGGACCCGTATAGCGAAAAAAAAATGATTCCCCAGGAAAAAATGTTTTTGTCTAATCATATATAATCAGATCTGAAAATTGGCCAGGTATGATCATATATAATTATATATGATTTATTGTAAGACTGTAGCATCTCGGAAAGACGGACATGACGCCTAGCGAGATACCAACGGCAGCCCCTAGGCAGATGCTGGCTTTCTTCAAAAGCCTGGAGCTCCCCTAGTAAACACAGAGGGTCAATAGACCTCCTTGGTTGTGGTGATAAAAGGAAGGAATATACTGGGACCCGTATAGCGAAAAAAAAAATGATTCCCCATGAAAAAATGTTTTTGTCTAATCATATATAATCAGATCTGAAAATTGGCCAGGTATGATCATATATAACTATATATGATTAGACAAAAATATTTTCCTGGACAATCAATTAAAACAAGCAAAAGCACATTTTTCGAGGGGATTATTATAAAAATTAAATAAAATAAAACAAAAAACACCAAGTATAGCGATAATTAAAAAGATATTACAATAAGAGTGAGTGCCCGACAAAAAATATATTTGCCTAATCATATATAATCATATATCTGAAAATTTTCCAGATATGATCATATATAATTATAAATGATTAGCCAAAAATATTTTTTTCTCGGGCACTCACTCATATTGTAATATCTTTTAAGTTATCGTTGTACTTGGTGTTTTTATTTATTTTATGTAGTTTTTATAAAAAAAAAAAAAACTCGAAGAATGTGTTTTTTCTTGTAGTAATTGTTCAGAAAAAAAAATTTTTGTCTGAAAATATATAATTCTGGCTAATTTTCAGATCTGATTATATATGATTATATATGTTTATATATGATTAGACAAAAACATTTTTTCTCGGATCATTGTGAGATTTAAAAAACTAACCAGCTTCCATTTTCGGGACAGTCTCGTTCATTACAGCTTTGCTGTTCTGAATTTGGACCAGAACATGGAAGACCATCGTAGGAGGGTTGAGGTTGATTACAGTAGCGCATTCGGGTCCGTATTCCAGGTCCACACGTTTCTGAACATGGAGACCAACTTTGCCATTCACTCCATCTTCCATTAATCTGAAAAAAATTACTTTTTTACTTCTGTTAATTAATACTGCTGGTACTTACTGGGCAGGGTTCCATCATACACGCTTCTTTTTCAACATCTGTTCCCATACAACTCAAATCATTAATCAGGTTATTATCCAGACTTAAATCACCATAGTCACAGGATCGAGATCGAAATCTTTCACCACTCCCACAAGAAACACTACATGATGACCATTGAGTCCAACCAGTCCACTCCCCAGTAGCTAAAACATTTATCTCCACAAAATTTTTCAAAAAATTTTTTTTTAAGTTACCCTCAATCGAAATGTTGAAGTTGCGTTGAATTATTCCCACTGAATTTTCGGCTTGGCACGCATAAAGACCAGCATCTGAAAGAATGGCACCCGTAACTTGAAGATGACTTTTATCAGTCGATATCAGCAACGATTTTCCTTCAATTTTGTTCTCGATATTTTCACCATTCTACAATTTACAAGTGTAAAAATAAATCTGGATAAGTTTTTCTCGTTCTGACCTTCATCCAAGTCAATTTCGGTTTTGGAGTTCCTGCCACATCACAACGTAGTACAAATCCTCGATGTAGCTTAATATTTTTTTCTACACTCAATGGTTCTGGGCTTAGAAAATATGGAGGTTCTACAATAAAACGTTTTATTAATTTAAGCTGTACATTGGTTTAGTTTGGTTCCTTAACCTTGAATTTCAATGTTGTAGGTAATTTCACTGGCACCTGCTTTATTTATGGCTAGACAAGAGAAACTCCCAGAATCCCAATGGGATACATTTTTTAGTGTTAAAGTTTTATTGTTGTTAGTTAAATCAAAGTCTTGAACTCGAGAAAGTCCTTTAAGCCAAACTATATCAGGACTGGGATTTCCTTCGTAGTTACAATAAAGGTTCAAATTGTCTCCCTTGTTGACTCGAATTTTACTATCGGAAACATCTCGAGGTATTCTTGGAGGACCTTAAATTCAACCATTTAACTATCTCTCTTATGTATCCTGTTAACAGTTCCTTACTTAAGACATCTATCGAAAAGTTCCTGGTAACATTCGCGATTTCATTCGAAACTTTACACTGATAAAATCCAGAAAAGTTTAGTTTAATCTTATCGATTGTTAGATAAAAATTATCAGGACTAATTTTTATGTCAGGTTCATCGTTAAGAGTTTTGTTATCCTTAAACCAAGTAACTTGAGGTTTTGGAAACCCAGTTGCAGTACAATCAAGGATTACAGGTAGTCCTTCCAGATATTCCATGTAAGGCTCATACTCGGACTCTAAAAGCCTGGGTGGAACTTGAAATTAAAAAAAAAAAAAATTGATAAAAATTTCAAGTGTCTTTTGCAGTATTTAACTTAGAATTTGGACATAAAATTTCGTAGATTCCCGGCCGAGTTTGTTGATAGCCCAGCATTGATATTCGCCTTGGTGATTCTGAGTGACATTTTTGGCAGTGAGGCTAAATTGAGTGGTGTTCAAATGTCCAAGGGACACTTGAGTCGAATATTCAGTGTTTAAGTTTTCTTCGAGCTTTTCTCCGTTGTGATACCAAAAAATTGTTGGTCGAGGATATCCAAGAACTTCGCAGACTAATTGAAATTGGTCAGATTCCATGATCCGAATTGGGTCTTTGATTTGATTGATAATCTTTGGGCGTTCTAAAATGTTTTCAGATGAATAAAAAAGTGGTTGCGTGTACTTATGTACGCGCGTGAGAAGTTATACTGCTTTAGTATCATTAAAAATTAGTTTTTATTAATTTTATTCAAATAATCAATTTTAAAAAACTGTAATTTATATCAATAAATAATATCCAAAGGAAGCTGCCAGACGTTTATAAAATTTGTCAGGATCATTTTTCTGGTTAACAATTCATGCATGTCAATATGCATGGAATGCAGACGTCTTTTTTATTATTAAACTTCAAAAAGTAACTATAACAACTACTGCAAAATTCGAGAAAAGTAATAACTTATTTTTTAATAATATGTGTCGTTTGTATATATAATTATTTTTAATTTAAATATAAAAATAAATAAATAAGTAAATAAATACAACAAAAATTCAAATTACGCGCGCCAGGAAACCCCCCAGTGTTTTGCGACTAACTTTATTTTGTTAATTTTTGTCTTAAATCTTAAAATTTCACTCTCATCATTTTTTCATAACGCGCCTAAAGAAGTATAACTTCAAAAAAATTTTTTTTTTCAAACGTTACCTAATATTAAAATTTGGATCATCTTATTTATAGATCCTTGACTGTTTGTTGCGGTACATAAATACGTACCGTTGTGACTTTTGTTTGAATCATTAAATCTTAAAGATTTCTGTTTAAGATTTTCTGTGGTACTTAGAGTGCTGCAAGCAGAATAATTTTGATTGTGGAATAGTTGAGGTTTTGATGACGTTAATTTTACCATACTTGGGTATCGTCCACCATGTGACAGGTGGAGGAACACCTTCTGTTAGACAGGTGACAGAAAAACTATTTCCTTGTGGTACTTCAAAAACTTCGACGGTATCACCTAATATTTTTGGTGGTACCAAAATTTCCAAAAAAAAAATTTGTTCGATTGATCCTAAAAAATTTTCAGCATAGCAAACATATTCTCCTTTGTTTTCAGGAGTTAATTGGTCGATATGTAAAATTTTACTATCGCTAATTTTTACGCCGTCACAACTCCAAGACACCTATAAAATTTTGTTATAATTTTTTTTTTTTTGGCGTGAAAAAATTAAACCTTAGGCTGTGGATTTCCTATGACTTGGCATTCTAAATGAAGTTCCTGTCCAATTTTTT
The DNA here is from genome assembly GCA_958496155.1 of Sisyra nigra. Taxonomy (NCBI): domain Eukaryota; kingdom Metazoa; phylum Arthropoda; class Insecta; order Neuroptera; family Sisyridae; genus Sisyra; species Sisyra nigra. Next base: position 2,484,842 of record OY292313.1, on the reverse strand, counting down.
GGGTTAGAACCTCGTCAATTTTATTAGTAAACATTGGAGCGTATAGTACTGAAAGGATAGTTTGATAGCTGGTCGATCCTACTGCATTTGATACGATGCACTCGTAGGTTCCACCATCTGAGATTTGAACCGCGAAAATTTTCAGTCGATTTCGTTCGAATGAACGGAAAATTTCTCGGGAATCGGAAAAAATCTCTTCATTTTCCTAGAACCAACTGTTTGTATAGAAAAGTTTATATATATTAGGGTAGAAATTTTCAAACTTTTTTCCAAATTATTTTCGGTGGTGGAAACATTTTACTGTGAGGACATTCAAGTTGAACACTGTCACCTTCTTGAACCTCCAACAAAGTGGGATTTTCGGAGTTTAAACTTTGAGGAGGGACTGTAATTAAAGTTTGTTAGTTCATCAGGAAAATCTAAGTCTATAAACATTATTTACTTAAAACTCTGACTGAAAATTCTTGTTTTGCCACTCCTTTGGAATTGGCTGCAATACATCTGTAAATTCCGTTTGCATCTTCAGTCGCAAATTGTATCCTCAAGGTATTATTTTCTTCCAAAAAAATATCTTCTATAAAAAAAAAATTAAAATTATTACTTAAGCTTTTAAAACAGTCCCCTAATGAATACTTTGTCGAATTATTTTTGAATTTTTAGTCCACAAAACGTATGGCTTTGGACTTCCCTCCACTTGACAAGAAACAGAAAGGTTTTGTCCATATAAAACCGAAATATTTGTATCGGGAAATTCGGTTATGATTGGTGGAGCTGTAATTTTTTTTTTTCTAGATCAAAATTTTTTTCTTATTTTTTTTTTTTTAATTTCTTACCATCCACTATAACTTGAAAAGTTTTATTTGTAATACCCAAAGAATTGTCGATGCCACAAATATAATCACCAGCAAATTCACTTTTAATTTTCGATATCGTTAAAATTGTCTTTGTTTCCTTAGGCTTATTAACTCTGAAATATTTTTATGGGATCAAAGCTTAAAGAGTTTATTAAATATAAAAATTCTAAACCTAAAATGAAAATCATTGAAGATTTTTGAAGCGTCTTTGTACCATACAGATGTTGGGACGGGAAATCCATCAAATTCACAAACGAGATTTGTTGAAGCATTTAAAGTCGTTCTTACTATTTCTTTGGAAGGATCAAATATTATTGGGTGCACTAAAAAAAAATGTGAGGGGATTTAAAGTGGCGAGTATTTAGTAAAAAATTTAAATTAAATCAGTTCAAATAAATCAAATAAAGTTTTCTTGCCGCAGGAAACTGACCGAATTGATTTATATAATAAAATTAGAGTTAATGCAAAAATTTTTACACCTTTTGATATCTGAGTGGCCTTAAAGGAAGGTAGGTGAAACTTCCTTGGTTATACTTTCTAAAGCATTCTATATGCATTCAAATATCCCCGACAAAATATCCTCAGACAAAATGTCCTCATAGAATAACTGCAAATTGTATTTGCAGCATAATATTGATGTAACAACATTTAGTTTTGTGTAAAACTTCGCGGTGTCAAGAAGTGCACATTCAATCAATTCATGAATATCGGATAAACGAACAATGGACAAAAATTTAAGTTATCCTTTTTGATAAAAAACTCTCTATTTTTGTCTGTTAGTCCTTTGACATCAAGGAAACTATATTTTAAACGAAATCGAAAGGATAAAATTTTAAGGCCGAAAAAAACCGTGAACTAATCATCGTTGATTTTTTCATCGACATTTTTTCGTTGAAGTTTTGACCAAAACTTACAAATACAGGAGAAAAATTTAAGTTATCCTTTTCGAAAAAAAAACTCTCTATCTTCGTCTGTTGGTCCTTTGACATCAAGGAAACGATGTTTTAGACGAAATCAAAAGGATAACATTTTAAGGCCGAAAAAAACCGTGAACTAACCATCGTTGATTTTTTCATCGACATTTTTTCGTTGAAATTTTGACCAAAACTTACAAATACAGGACAAAAATTTTAGTTATCCTTTTTAAAAAAAAAACTCTCTATCTTTGTCTGTTGGTCCTTTTACATTAAAAAAAACGACGTTTTAAACGAAATCGAAAGGATAACATTTTTAGGCCAAAAAAAACCGTGAACTAACCATCGTTGATTTTTTCGTTGAAATTTTGACTAAAACTTACAAATACAGGAGAAAAATTAAAGTATTCCTTTTCGAAAAAAAAACCCTATATCTTCGTCTGTTGGTCCATTGAAATCAAATAAAAGATATTTTAAACGAAATCGAAAGGATAACATTTTTAAGACGAAAAAAACCGTGAACTAACCATCGTTGATTTTTTTATCGGCATTTTTTCGTTGAAATTTTGACCAAAACTTACAAATACAGGACAAAAATTTAAATTATCCTTTTCGAAAAAAACCCTATATTTTCGTCTGTTGGTCCTTTGACATCAAGGAAACGATATTTTAAACGAAATCGAAAGGATAACATTTTAAGGCCGAAAAAAACCGTGAACTAACCATCGTTGATTTTTTCGTTGAAATTTGGACCAAAACTTACAAATACAGAAGAAAAATTAAAGTATTCCTTTTCGAAAAAAACCCTATATCTTCGTCTGTTGGTCACTTGACATCAAAGAAAAGATATTTTAAACGAAATCGAAAGGATCAAATTTTTAGGCCGAAAAAAACCGTGAACAACCATCGTTGATTTTTTCATCGACATTTTTTCGTTGAAATTTTGATCAAAACTTACAAATACAGGAGAAAAATTTAAGTTATCCTTTTCGAAAAAAAACTCTCTATCTTCGTCTGTTGGTCCTCTAACATCAAGGAAAAGACATTTTAAACAAAATCGAAAGGATAAAATTTTTAGGCCAAAAAAAACCGTGAACTAACCATCGTTGATTTTTTCATCGGCATTTTTTCGTTGAAATTTTGACCAAAACTTACAAATACAGGAAAAAAATTTAAGTTATCCTTTTCAAAAAAAAACTTTCTATCTTCGTTTGTCGGTCCTTTGGCATCAAGGAAACGATACTTTAAACGAAATCGAAAGGATAAAAATTTTAGGCCAAAAAAAACCGTGAACTAACCATCGTTGATTTTTTCATCGGCATTTTTTCGTTGAAGTTTTGACCAAAACTTACAAATAAATGACAAAAACTTAAGTTATCCTTTTGTAGGGATATTTTTTCGGTTTTGTCCGAGGATTAAAACGCCTGATACCGTCTAATAGTTCGAAGATTCGGAAATGTTATTGTTATTTTAAAAATCAGGAACTAAAGTAATAAATAGACAACGTTTTAATAAAAAATATAGTATGTATATAGTTTTTTTAAGACGAAATTCGTTTAGTACGAAAAAAAGTGTCTTAACCATATTTAACTTTATTTTTATAAGACATACCATAAACATTTAAGTTCCATTTTCGCAAAGCTTTCCCTTCTGGTGTTAAAGCTTGACATTCAAACTCTCCGTTATCGTTTCGATTGGCAACAAATCTAAAAATATGCACGTAAAATCCTACTTTCAGAAATTGATGATTTATTATATCAAAATTAAATATTTTTTTCTTATTTTGCTTCTCTATTAGAAATGAGTATGATTTAAATCTACCTCATTGAACTTACCTCAACGTGTTTGAGTCGTCTAAGAATTTATCGTCAAAATTTAATTCCATTGAATTCCAAAACCAAATTATTTCAGGCTCGGAATCGGACAGTATTGGACAGGCCAAAGACACAAGTTCACCCTCAAAGGTCGCTAAATTTTCATCTCCAATTTTCAATATTTCAGGTACAACTAAAATTTTAAAAAGGTCTCAAAGTTAATTTCATTTTCTACTTGTTGCCTTTTAAAGTGGTCTAACTTTCAGTTTATAGTTTCTTACTTTTAACCACAATCTCGAAGTTCTTTTTGGCTGTTCCTGCCGGGTTGCTAGCGATGCATGTGTAAATCCCTGCATCTGTTTTCACTAAACTATCAATATTCAGGACATTACTAGTTCTAAAAATAACCACATTCAATTTAAATCAAAAATGAAAATTTGAATAAAATCAAATGTTAATTTACAAAATTTTATTTTGGAAAGCATCCCCGTTTTTGGTCCAAGTCACTTTCGGTTTTGGGTCTCCTGATACTTCACAATTTAGTTCTAATTTTTCTCCAACGATTTTTTGATATTTTTCTACGGAACTTGTTTTAATTTTTGGTTCGACTATAATTCAATTTCCAAGTTAAGATATAAAAATAATTTTCTCCTGGTCCTTAAATACTTACTATTCATTCGAATTTCTATCGTATAAAAATCGATGCCAGCCAAATTAGTTGCAATACATTTATAAACTCCTGCATGCTTATCAGAAACACTTTCAATAGCCAAAGATCGATTATAAAGAATAGCAATGCCATTTTCTTCAACAAAAAAAAAATATAGTAGACAGAAATAGAATGTTCAAAGTGAAAACCCTAGGTCGGGTATTTTAGAACGACTCTGTTCTGTTTCTGGACAATAAGCTAAGGATCTATTAGGTTCAATTTTGGGGAGTAGATGTGGTTCCAATATCGAAAAGATACAAGGTGCTATGTCACCAACCACGATATATGCAGGGACCTAAACATGGCGACGATCAGGATCGAGATAGTCAGATTCAGCCAAAAATACCTAACAAGACTGGAGGCATATCCGAATCTGACTAGCAACCTATTACACAAAGGACCCATACAAAGCATGAATTACTTCTATTAAGGAAATGTGACCCCTCCCTCCTGCCTGTAAATAGATCACATTCGCTTATTGTCCAAGGAACAGATTGCAAATACAAGAAAGCAAAGAAAAAAAAAATTAACCTGTTTTTAACTCGGAATTATTCACGAGCCAAGTGGTTTCGGGTGGCGGAAGTCCGGCTAAAGTATAACACGGAAGTTCAACTGCATTGCCTCGGTTCAAATATAAAATTGATCGTTCAATTTTTTTAAGAATTGGTGGTTCTGGTGAAAAAAAAAAATTACGAAAGATTTAAATCTCGTGACAACCCCGTATAATATTCTCGCTCTGATAAAACCTGAAATTTGAAGGTCTAACGCCGCCTCGGTGATGCCTGCTATATTTGAGGCTTGGCACTTAAAAATTCCTGACGTATGAGACGTCGGATACGGATCAGTCCAATAAAACGTCCCACTTTGCCTATAAAAAAACATGTGATCTCATTAAATTTCGCTAAAAGTTAATTTTTAGGAAAATTCATGCCAAAAATTAGCTTATTTTTAAAAAAGTATAAAAGCTTTAGATGAAAAAAGCTCAATTAAAATAGGCAGTAGCTTGTAGATACCTTAATTTGAAAATTTTAAGGAAATAATTATTTGTATAACGTACAACTAGGGATGTGAGGTTAATGGAAAATAATCGATTAAACAAAAATCGATTTTTTTTTATTCAATATTAATTGATTTGTCAAAAATCGATTTTAATAAAAAAAAATCGATTTATGCGAAAAAATCGATTTTTTCTGTTATTTAAAATTCTACCTGCTTTTCATATTCCAATAATAAACCTAAGAGATTCAGTCAGATTAAAATTAAAATAAAATGATATGAATAAAAAAATAACCAATTGAAAACTAAAAATTAAAGCGAATCTTCCATTAAACTTTCAAGGTAAGGAATAAGGCAAATATGATTATTGATACACAATTTCAGTACCATGAAACGTTTTATTATAATAAAAATGAAATGATGAGCATCCTAACAAAATTACAACCTTATTGCCTCAAAAACTAAAATATAAATAAATTTCTAGTACTATTTTATATTTGACTAGTTTTCAAATGAAATACTTAAAATGATATTTAAAAAACTAATCGAATTCGTTGTGGTCTCAAAAATTAAAATATAAAACAAATCTTTCATTTTTTTTAATTCACATGCACTTTTTTATACTTGGTTTAAGTTTAAACAAAAGACGAAAAATAATTATGCTTTACGTAAGAGTAGTATTTAAATAAAATGAAACGATAAGTAAAAATCCAAACGATAACGTTAACGTATTGTCACAAAATGTTACTAATATGTGCTTCGATTTAATTGAAATAAACATTTTCGATTACAATCTTTTAATAATGAATTTTAAATTTAACAATCAAATATTTGAATGACAAGAATGAAAAAAACCGTTACAGCTAGTTTGCATTTAAGTTTGCGCTGTTTATGAAAATCGATTTAAACGCGTTATTTATATAATCGATTATTTAAAAATCGATTAATATTACTATGAAAATCGATTATAAAAAATTGATTATTTTCTAATAATAATCGATTTAAATAAAAATCGATTATTTTTTAACATCCCTACGTAAAACTGGACCTGAAAACCTCTATTCATGTTGTAGTATAGGCATTTAGTCTTACATAAATGTAATGTCAGTTGCTGTTTTTTTTAATTGGTTTTTTTCCTAATTTTATTAAATCGAGTTTTTAAACTTTATATCTTTTGAGTTGTAGTCCTTAATACATTAACCCTTAATTTAAACAAATTACTTTCATCCATGATGTTGAATAATTGAGATGGAATTTATCGGGAAATTGGACAATAATTAAAAACAAAAGTTAAATCGTCAAATGTTGCAACATTTGAACTATAAAATGTAGGATAATCTATAGGATATGTGTGAAAAAAAATTTTTGTGGAAAAGCGTGTTTCAACTCAACGTAAAACGCATTATTGGGACTACATACAATAATAAACTAACTCAATTTTTAAGTTCTTAAATGTTTACTTTTATTCGTAATTATCATTTAAAAAGATTTGAGGGGCGTTATATGTTTTGTGCTAAACGAATTTTGTGTTAATTTCACATTAATTTCTAATGACGTTTAACTAAACGTACAATAAACCAAACTTGTCTAAATCATTATGTATTTAATTCGGTTTTATCTATTTTTAATTTTGTTTGAATGAAAATAAATTTTTTATCGTTTTCTTTTTGATATTTTACAACTTTTACAAGTTTTCTTCAAATCTTTAAAATTCAAATTGGCTTTGAGTCGGTAATACAGCGAGCCATCTATAAGACTGATTGTTAAGAGCAAAAGAACAGTAACGACGTAGTGTTAATTTTGACAGTGAAATCGAGTCCCAGATATTCCCCAATTATTCCCGAATTTCCATCAAATTAAGTAAAAGTAAATGTCTAAATGCTTTTTTAATTATTATTTAATGATCTTTGGTAAAGAAAATCGATTTGATTCGAACTTTTTTGGTTTACAGGTTTGACGATGGTGCCATTGGAAAATGTTTGGAAGTTCGTGTTGGAAAATTTTCATTTTACCATGGTTTTCATGCTGTTTAAACTGGTATGTTTTTAATTTTTGTTCTTATTTTCAATATTATGTCGTGTTAACCCAATGTTCGCGTTAAATGATTTCTATTGTAGTCATCTTACTTATATTATAAACGTGAAAGTTTGTAAGAATGGATGTTTGTTGCTCTTTCACTCAAAAAGTACTGTATTGATCTGGATGAAATTTAGCATAGATATATGTAGATTATAATCCGGTCTAACATATAGTATACTTTATATCCAGAAAAAAATGTACGGTTCCTGTAGGATAGATATATTTTTGTTTTTTACGGAGCAAAAGATTAACTTCCTTTTTTCTAATGTGGTAGTTTAGGGGTCAGAAAATTATATAGATTATTTCTCATACCGGAATATTAAACGGTTTTCATGGGATAAGAAAACAAGTATGTATTCTATAAGAACCGTGTATTAAAAAGCAGTTTCATTAAAATCCACGAAATAGAGTCTTAACTCATTTTTCTGAAGAAGATTTGATCTACTTTTTACTCAGGAGAGATGAACTATTCCCGTGGGATAGATATGTTTTTTGTTTATCACAAAGTTAAAGAATGGTATGATTTTTGCAACGTGGTAGTTTGGGGAAGAATGACATAGCTTACTTTTAAGGCTAGAATAGTGCATGGTTCCCATGGGATGGCAAAACAATTATATCCTACAGGAACCGTACATTTAAAAAGTTTCGGTAAAGTTCGTGAAATAGAATTTTAATGCATTTTCTTCCAATTTTACACAATAACGAAAGAAATCTCTAAAAAGTTGAAATTAAAAAATTGACAATTTTTATAGGAAAATAAATATGAATTTCAATTTAACACCCGATAAAATTAATTATGAAATATTTTCAAAATATTTGAATTTTTTCATTGTTCATTGTCGAAGATATTAATTTGAAATAAACGTATTAAAATTATATACTAAAAATTTCAAAATTTAACAATTACTTAACGGAACGAATTTTAATGAAGTTTTGCTAAAGATCCGGTAGGATAGCTACTAATCTATTCTTTTAAGGAAACATCTATTAGTTGCGTGAGGCGTTCAGGGGCCGATGGGGTCGAGTCGAATCTCATCTAATCTTACTTTGGGGTTAGGGAAGTACTTCAAAATATCCCGATTTTTTTTATTTTGAAAAATATCACATTAGATTGCAGATTGGGGGAATGATATATGCCAAATCTCTAGACATCTTACCAGAGGGGAGGGGATGAGATTTAAAAAATCGCAAAAAACGCCTCGCGCTATTAATGGATGCCGCCCCTAAAATAGCTGTACGATTTTAAATGACATTTGGTTTGAAAGATTTTCAAGTCCTAAAGGAAGGAATACAGGTATTTTTTTACTAATAATCGTATAGAAGCTGATGTGGGACAGCTAACATCTCTTTCTTGAAAAGTTGTTTTACGAATTTTGATAAACTTTCTTTGGATCTAAAGTCTGAAAGTATCTATCATTTTTTTCTGTCAAAATAGATTAATTTTTCTATTTCGCTATGAACGTATTGGGAATCTTTTAATCAATCAGTTAAATTTAGATACACTCAGCGAAGCGAGCGGGTATCAGCTAGTGATATTTATAAGTAACTTACTCTTTTTCGTTGATATCACCGATTGGTCTATCATTTTTATACCATTGTTGTGTGATTGGAACTAACGACTGGACATGGCATGAAATATTTAACGGTTTATGCATCGGATGCAACAATGAACTTTGCATTTCAATAAATGGTTTTTCTAAAATAAAAAAAGTGAGATTTTTATTTTTTGATTTTTTTAAAGTAATTTACCTGGAGGTTGAGGTTTGATTGCTGTCGTTGTTGTCCTTTGGAAATAATTACCCTGACTATCAAATCCATTAATCTATGGATCAATCAAAGCGAGTTTAATAAAAATAGCTAGGCCAAAAATTTTTTATTTTATTTAAGACTTACAAGCAAATTAAAGAAATAGGGAGGAATCAAAATTGCCTCTGAGGTGTAAGCATCGTTAATTTTTTTCATGGGTAATTCTTTCATTGGCTGACCATCTAAACCCGTAAGAACAACTTGTGTTATATTTCCAGCCTCCAAATCAGTACTCGGTTTGACGATTAAATAATTTTTAGAACCTAAAATTTTTTTTTTGAAGAAATAATTTTCAAATAGGCTACTTTAAGCTATTTACTTTGTAATGGACGGTGGCTGGTTTCGTCCATACTGCCCGTGGGTTGCACAGCAAAACCATGCTCGAATTTCAGCTCACTTAAGCCGGTTAAGCGGATGTCATGGTCTGAGTCGCTTTTGATGGAAACAGCCCATCGACCAGCTTCTGGTTCCACCACATTCACTACCTTAATAATTCCAACAACTGTTACTTAGAAATATTAGTTTTGAAACAAAGCTTACTTTTATATTTTCCAAGGTTAAAATTTCGTTGACTTTAGGTGGTTCGTAGACTATTTCACCGTTAGGGTTGGTGAATTCAACGTGGGGGTTGTCTCCAGCGATTGTTACCATTAATTCTCTTAGGGACTCATCCACGTCCACGTTATGGGGTTTGGTGTTCGATGCTTTGATTTTACTGACGGAATATAAGCCGACGCGGCGCGAATCTAACGTGGTTCGAACGAAATCCAGAACCTAAAAACCACACACAAAAACCTTGTAATCCTTTAAAAATGTTATTTAAAGTATGTCTTCGTAAAGCACGCTTTAATACAGTGATACCTTGAGATACGAGTTTGCGTTTGAGATACGAAATGCTCGTATCTCAAATCAATTTTTCAAATTGATTCAAGTCACACCTCAAAGAAGCCAAAAATTTGAAACTACCTCATTACCAACATTTTAAATAAATTGCCCCAAAAATTGTAACTATTTTGAAAAAAAACTTTTTAATTTAAGCAACTCATTAGAGATTGCTCTGTGGCGAAGTGAAGACGTGTATTGAACGTGGAAGACTGGAAAATTTAAGTAATAGCTTGCTATGTTAATTGGATGTGACATCATCGAAGGTGGCTCGTATCTCAAAAAACTCGTATGTCAAAATACTCGTATCTCGAGGTACCACTTTATTTGACACTTAATGAGTGTTCACCATGAAACCATGAAATATCTCAAAACTCAGTGGCGTGCGGTGCCTTTGGAAACAGGGCATGCGGTTAGAAGTGGGAGGGGGGGTATAAGAACCACATTTTTTTAATTTATTTTTTTATTCGTTAAACGTGGTGTTGTAAGTATTTGTTTTTTAAATTAGCCTTATTCGACGCTCCTTCTTACAAAAATCATCAACAACCGCATCATATAATGTATTTAAAAACCACGAAAATAGTTCTTAGGCTCGTATCTCAAAAAACTCGTATGTCAAAATACTCGTATCTCGAGGTACCACTTTATTTGACACTTAATGAGTCTTCACCATGAAACCATGAAATATCTTAAACTCAGTGGCGTGCGGTGTCTTTGGAAACAGGGCATGCGGTTAGATGTGGGAGGGGGGGTATAAGAACCACATTTTTTAAATTTATTTTTTTAACGTGGTGTTATAAGTATTTTTTTTTAAATTAGCCTTATTCGACGCTCTTTCTTACAAAAATCATCAACAACCACATCATTAAATGTATTTAAAAACCACGAAAATAGTTCTTATCCTAAAGAACAGAAGATTTGTATTGGCTTTGGGTCAATAATTCAAAATAACCCACGAAAAGTATCAGTGACAATTACATTCACTGTTTAGATTCAAAACGGCAAACGCATCTGCAGACCGTTAATCGGCTATGTTAAATGCCGAGAGAGAGATAGTATTCGACCGTACTAGTGCGCATGCGCGACCAATTCGAAGCAAACAATTGCATGCTACTGTCGCCAACGCATTCATTCGGCGTTTGCCGTTCATTTGATTTGGTAAACTATGCCAATTTTATGAGTGATACCTTTCATTATTACGTAAATTAAAAAAATTATAAATGATAAAAATATATCATTTTTAGAATGATTTTACAAATGCAATTACGTAAATTAAAAACGAAATGAATAAATCATAAAAAATATTGAATTTTTAAAATCGTCTTACAATCCAATCCAAGGCATGCGGCGCATCTATAGCATGTATGGACCGCACGCCTCTGCTCAAACTTATTTAAATTCAAAGCAGTGATGGCTCGTGACAAAAATTTTTACGAATGCAAAGTTTTGGCATCCTCTTTGGTCATAGCAAAAGTAAATTATACAAACCATTTTGATCTATATATTTTTTGATAAAAATACTGCCCTTTTAAGAGGGATTAATTATTACTCACTTGATTAACATCAGATTTTTTCAAATGAAAAACTTGTCCTGAACTCGCTTCAGCGATTTGCTCGTAAACCTTATACTCGGGAACTGTTCGACTTCCACAATCACCGGTTAAAATAAAAACCACCTGTAACAAAACATTTCAATTTACATCGTCTTAAAACCACCTGTTTTTACCGAACTTGAATCTCTTTCCGTTGCAACTCATTTAAAATATCATCGACAAGAAAATGATCTCCCGCAGTGGCGTCGGTCAGCACATAAATATAGGATTGCGGAAGACTTGCTTCCAAAGCCTTGCGGATTCCTCCCAAAGACATTTCCGGGCAATCGCCGCCGCCATAAACGACAATTTCGTCGAGTTTATCGAGAAAGACTTCGTAGTCGCGGGTCACCGTCACAGGTCCGACCTCTAAAATTGTATTTAAATGTAGACTGGTTATGGCTTTGATGGTATTTTTAATGATTTACTAGGATCATGAAATGGGACTAAAATATAGTTGTAGATTGGTTGATCTTCGCGTTCTTTCATGGCGTACATAATTTTTTCGGCTCCTTCTTTGAGTTGTTGTAAATCATCCCACATTGAGCCAGTCGAGTCGAACACAAAAGATAAACTACTTTGATGCCTAAAAATTTTTTTCATTAATTTTTTTAAAATACTTGTTAGTTATTAATACTTTTGTGGATTTTGGGAAGCTTCTCCAATTGCAGCTGACATATTAAAGTTTTCTTGTAAAAGATCATCCAAGAAAATCTCCTTAGGACGCTCCAAAGAACTTCCCTTTAAAATATCAATAGTATTATCCTCTGGATTATCCGGTTTGAAAGTGGTATTTTCAATTATATTTTGGGTAGTGGTTTCTTCCGAGTCTGGAACATCAACTTCAAAGATTTCATCATAATTAGGACCTTCCAGTTTTGGACTGGAGGAATTATCCTCGTCAGTATAGTCTGGAGATTCGGCGTATGACAATAAACTTGCAAGATCTGAATCAATTGCTTCTTCAGCAACTAAATTAACACGATCACTTTTTTTCGCTACCAATCGTTCCCATTCATCATCATCGTATGGTTGATCACTCACAAATGCATCGTCAAGTTTTTTTGATTTGTACATAGAAATCACATTTTCCAAGGAATCATTTCCAAGTTGAGGAGGATCACTGTTATTTACCGTTTGTACGAGATTTATTAGGGAAAATATGAGAAAAATCCACGTAAATCGAAACATTTTAATCGCACATTATTTGTTAAGCATGAAATTTGGGAATGGTTTAATTTTGTTTGCTTTGCTTTTCGATCTGTCGTCGTTACCTTCTCAATATTGAGATCCAATAAAAAAAAAATCTTCACCTTTGACTCGACAAGATAAGCGAAATCCGCGCAATGAGATCATTTAAACGGTTCAAAGTCATTTCAATTTTTAAATTTAAAAAAAAAAACGTTTAAATGTGTTATAAACAAGCTGTTTCCTGCCCGCTTTGCTGAGGGTTTATAAAATTCAACTGGTACATAATTTTAGTGTATTTTGTGTTTTTTTCACTGGTTCTTTAATGTCGTGCCAACAGACTAACTTATATATCTTCCAGGACACCCAGGAGTCTCAATGAACTCTTTTAATGTTCTCAAGATTCATTGTTTTTTTGTTCAGGGTCTTTTTTAGTTTACTGGGTTTGATTGGTGTTCTTAAGTTACGTTAGTTCACTTTTACACTTTTTTTAGGTTGTCTTTTTTAAGATGTGTTGATGAGAAAGGGTCATGTATCCAATCCTTAATCTGGTTAACATGCATTGATCCGATCGTCGGCTTAACACTGGGAGTTGGGACGGTCTCCCAAATGCTGTCGTGAACTCTGTGTAACCTTGTGGGTGTTATTTTCCATTTATCGTTCGATCAGTTTTGAATACATTTCCTGAAGTCTTTCTGAAATCGCTGTTGGTGATATTTGCGCTTGTTTGGACTTGACCATGAATGGTAGGACTTTTGCACCCTCGTCTGCTTTGGTGTTCCCTGATATTCCTTTGTAAAATGGTATCTAGGTACAGATCAAACTTTTGTCTTTAGAGAGGTGAACGAGATTCATTTGTGAAAGGAGAAGATTCTCAATTCGATTGTATTTTTTTATGTTTGTTACCTCAGAACTTTCGACTGGGTTAACCAATTTTAATATTTTTTTTTTTATTTGAAAGTTGGTGCTTTCCACGTGGTCTCATTTTAATTTGAAGGAAATCGTTTATTTTTAAAAGGTTAAAAACGAAGTGATGACATTTTAACTTCTTATTGGATTTTGATAATTTTTTTTTCTGGTAGAACATAATTTTAAATTAACCTCATTTTCATTTTTAATTAAAAATTTCACTCATAAGGGGATAAAAAATTAGGGATGAAATAATAAATTTTTCCTGGCTACCCGATTTCAATAATTTTATTCTACTACGTACATCGTAATTTTAAATAGTTCACATTAAAAATTTGAAAAAAAAAGCCACCCCCTAAGGATAAAAATAGGGGATGAAATAGTAACGTTTATCTGAATCATCTATTTTCATGTTTTTTTTTTTCATTGGAAATCGTATTTCAATTAGTTCTTTCATTACATTTACGAGAAAAAAATTTCAACCCTTAAGAGCCAAAGGGGATAAAGGAGTTTAACATTTAACGGCGCTGTCTCATAATAAATAAAAATCTTAAACAAAAAAATACACTAAAAAGTAAAAAAAATTGTTGCATATCTTTACAGTGTCTACAACTTACTAATTATTAGGATGATATGTTGTACAACTATTGTTATTTTTGGAGTTGGTATCACCCAAAGTAATAAATATTAATGTTCATTTGTAGAAAGGTTTAGTTGGTAACTAAGACCAGTGCTTTTAGCCTTTGAAAATGGTAAAAATTGAAAAAAATTATAGTTGGATGATACCCATTATAAAAGGAAGAGAATATAACAAAAATGAAAGGAAATATAAATTACGGTCGATCTGAGGTGGGGTAGTGGAAAATAGGGGTAGAAACGGTTTATATTGATTTCCGACAAAACTACAAGTCCTATGGAAAAAGTTAAATAGCAAAGTTGTAGGTAATAAGAAGATCTACAACTTTTGTTCAAACACTTTTTTCACATAACCTTAAAATATATGTGAAAAATTCCAATAACAAAGTTTGTGGTTTTTTTATCTTTTACAAAAAAAAAAAAAATTTTCAAGAAATTTGGTAAAAACTTACCCTTGGCTAAAATGTTTGGCTAAAACCTTTTTATGTCTAAAACACACTGTAATTTTTTTGATTTAAAATATTAATTTTTACACCTAAGTTTGACTTAATATTGAAAAAGTACTCCAATTTTCAATCCAAAATATTCTCAAGTCAAAATAATTACTTTTTTAAAAACGTTGGTGGGCTTTTTGTTCGTTGCAACCCAGAAAATGCAATAATTGAAGTGTAAATTTCAATTAATTGTTCAAAGTTGTATATTATGTACAATTTTGAGCAATTTATTAAAATTTATACTTTAAATATTGTTTTTTTTTTGGGAACATTTAACATTGTAATGTATATTTTTTTGCACCATCCGAAAGTAAAGATTTTAACGAACAAAAAGCTCACCGATTTAAAAAAAAAATGGACGTGAGAATTTTCGATTGAAAATTACGGTGCTTTTTCAATATTAAGTTAAAATAAGGTGTAAAAATTAATATTTTAAATCAAAAAAATTACAGTGTGTTTTAGACATAAAAAAGTACATTTTCACCAAAAGTAGGTTTTTACCAAATTTCTTGAAAAAAATTTTTTTTTTGCAAAAGATAAAAAAACCACAAACTTTGTTATTGGAATTTTTCACATAAATTTTAAGGTTATGTGAAGAAAGTGTTTCTACAAAAGTTGTAGATCTTCTTATTACCTACAACTTTGCTATTTAACTTTTTTCCATAGGACTTGTAATTTTGTCGGAAATCAAGATAAACCGTTTGTAATATTCTCTTCTTTTTATAATGGGTTTCATCCAACTATAATTTTTTTCAATTTTTACCATTTTCAAAGGATAAAAGCACTGGTCTTAGTTACCAACTAAGCCTTTCTACAAATGAACATTAATATTTATTACTTTGGGTGACACCAACTCCAAAAATAACAATAGTTGTACAACATATCATCCTAATAATTAGTAAGTTGTAGACACTGTAAGGATATGCAACTATTTTTTTTACTTTTTAGTGTATTTTTTTGTTTAAGATTTTTATTTATTATGAGACAGCGCCGTTAAATGTTAAACTCCTTTATCCCCTTTGGCTCTTAAGGGTTGAAATTTTTTTCTCGTAAATGTAATGAAAGAACTAATTGAAATACGATTTCCAATGAAAAAAAAAAACATGAAAATAGATGATTCAGATAAACGTTACTATTTCATCCCCTATTTTTATCCTTAGGGGGTGGCTTTTTTTTTCAAATTTTTAATGTGAACTATTTAAAATTACGATGTACGTAGTAGAATAAAATTATTGAAATCGGGTAGCCAGGAAAAATTTATTATTTCATCCCTAATTTTTTATCCCCTTATGAGTGAAATTTTTAATTAAAAATGAAAATGAGGTTAATTTAAAATTATGTTCTACCAGAAAAAAAAATTATCAAAATCCAATAAGAAGTTAATATTTCATCACTTGGGTTTTCAACCTTTTAAAAATGAACGATTTTTTTCAAATTAAAATGAGACCACGTGGAAAGCACCAACTTTCAAATAAAAAAAATCATCAAAATTGGTTAACCCAGTCGAAAGTTCTGAGGTAACAAACATAAAAAAATACAATCGAATTGAGAATCTCCTCCTTTTTTTTTGAAGTCGGTTAAATAGGAAAATTTTTTACCAAACATAAAAAAAAAATTGTTTTGTAAAAGATAAAAATGTTTTGTGAAAAAAGTGTTAGCATAAAAGTTGTAGGTATATCTTCTTATAACCTACAACTTTGCTATTTAACTTTTTTCCATAGGACTTTGTCGTAATTTTGTGGGAAATCGAGATAAATCGTTTCTACCCTAAAAAGCACCTAGAAATAATATTTTTTATGGCATAAGAGTTTAGTTAAATTTTTTCTCAGCCAATTACAAACGTTTTATGAAAATTGTTACTAAATGTGTTACTAAATGAAAAGAATTTGCATTTAAAAAATTGTTTAACTACATGATCAATTAAGTGTATGGAAAATTTCCAAGAACCTTCACCGATTCAAATTTCTTCATTGTATTTTTTTTTTTTTAAATCGAAAACCATACAGGTTTATCAGATTGAAATTGTATATTGTAATATTTATTTTATGGCTCGACCAATTACTTATTGCAACTTGGTCGAAGACGCCAAGTTCTGTTTAAAGTAACAACTTCAACAACTTGCTCCAGTAAAGGTTGCAGTGTCTTCAAGTTCACGTGAGTTAAATACCTGAGACTGATCGTATTATATAGCCATTGGTCAAGTAAAAGCGAATGTAACGTGATTACCAATTTTGCCTCTACCTCAAGTACAAATTATATACCCCCCCTCTTTTCAATTATTAAACTCAAGACGATATTGTTGGTAAATAAGCGAGACACTTTAATGTCGCTCATGACTCTATGCAAATGTTGGTGAATTCTTGTGGACGTACCTACAACAATGGTCTTGCCTGCAATTCGAGGTTCATCCAACACATGTAGTGTAACTAGTGCAATGCCCAAATGTTGGTTAATTTTTTTGATTTTGCATTCGGTGCTAACCTTATCAAATGGAGCCACGCAAGGCATCTTTAGCCTGCTAGATCTAAGCGACAATGGAACCGATACAACAAGTTTTAGTTTCACAACCGAAACAGTTACAAGTTCAACAATTGTTGATAACCACCTAGAGGAAAACTCGAGTCACCTGTTACAAATTATACTAAATAAAAGTGAAACGATCGAAAAATTGACACCAAATGATTTTTCATCTTCGCAACCTGGTAAGAGATCAACAAAACAATCTTCATTGGAATTCTTGAATCTTACAATTAATTAGGTGATATTTTATAAGTGTTAAATTTCAAGAAATTAGTCCAAGTTTTTGCTTTGGCAGTTAGTTTTATTTTTACCTTACGAGTATAGAATTTCGTTGTGTGTTTCACATTTTTGTGCATTCAGCAAAAAATTTGTTATATTTATAATTTGATACATGATGGCATTGTTTCAGTTATAAATATTTAAAATAAGAATTTGAAAACATTTGATTGAGTACGATTGTGCTGAAGTCCTACTTTTGTTTTAATATTTACGGAAATTGAGGCGTTTTAATTCATTACTCAAATGCATAAATCGGATATAATGAGTTTTGTAAACTTAAACGGTTCTTGAATTAAGGTTTTGAATGCAAAGAATTTTTGGAAATGTGGATAGAGTAAATGTTGATATGATCTTTTTGTGATTTTTAAATTTCCGGAAAATTTAAGTAAAGGTTTTTTTTTATTGACAAAATAAAAACAAGTGGGGTTTTTCTTAATGATCCTATTAAGGGAAGTAAGACCGAAAAATGAATTGAAGAAAAAAAATTTAAATTTAATCGCTCAAAAAGTTCTAGAACCGTCATATTCTTCAAACTCTCTGGATATCAGACATGTTAAAAAATGTTTTTTGAAGTTATACTTCTTTAGGCGCGTTATGAAAAAATGATGAGAGTGAAATTTTAAGATGCGCGCGCATTTTAAGATAAAAATTAACAAAATGAAGTTAGTCGCAAAACCACTGGGTCTCCTGGCGCGCGTAATTTAAATTTTTGTTGTATTTATTTTCTAATTTATTAATTTTTATATTTAAATTAAAAATATTATATATAAAAATGACACAAATTATTAACAAATAAGTTATTACTTTTCTCGAATTTTGCAGTAGCTGTTATACCATTTTTCTAGTTTAGTGATGAAAATGACGTCTGCATTCCATGCATATTCTTAGTTATCACGAAATCTGGGATTCGGAAATGATTCAACCATCTTAGAATAATAATTTAGTAACACAAGATATGAATAAGATTAAGACATTTACTTTGACAAGTAGCTACTTACTTTATTTTGCAATTTCTATGAAGCTCCGTTTTCATGACATGCATGAATTGTTAACCAGAAAAATGATCCTGACAAATTTTATAAACGTCTTGCAGCTTTTTTTGGATATTATTTATTGGTACAAATTTAAATATTATTCTCTTAATTTTATTTTTAATAATTATATCTTTAAATGTATAAATATTATTATTATTAAATATTAAATTACAGTTTTTTAAAATTGATTATTTGAATAAAATTAACAAAAACTAATTTTTAATGATACCAAAGAAGTATAACTTCTCACGCGCGTACATAAGTACACGCAAACACTTTTTTTTCTTAATTATTTATTTAAAATTTGTCACATGCACACAATGAGTAAATGGGTTATAAGATCCAAATTAATAACCTTAAAATTAAAAATAGTATGTTGAGGAAATCCACCAGTCAGCACTGGAACACAATAAGACATTGGGAGGTGGTCTCTTGGCTATTGTTGCTTTAAAAACGACGTGGATGAGTATTCGGGTGTTGGACAGAGGAAAGAATTTGAACTTCTGGATAAGAATGGGAAAATAATTTGTCATGAAGTTTCATGAGTCTATCGGAAATAAGTGGGGAAATATAAGGGATGTAAAGATCTCTATGAATTACTTCATTTGCGTCATGATAGGGAGCGTTTAGGATTTTTGAAAAACTTTTCACTGAAATGATTGGATGCGTTTGATATTAGGGGGGTTTGATAGAGCCCCACAATTCTATTCCATATGTCTAAATAGGTCCCTGAGGAACTCCGGCTAGGATAGGTTTAAGACAATGGTTCTTAACCTTATTGGAGGTACTGACCCCCACCAGTTTTATATGCGCATTCACCAAATCCTTCTGAATCGAAGAAATTTTAAAAACATTAAATTTTTTCGATTCAGAAGGATTTGGTGAATGACAAAATTTAATGTTTTTAAAATTTTTTCAAATTCATGTTAAACATTTTTATAAATTAAACGTTCCGTGGTACTTAAAAAGTCTAATCTATATAAATAAAATGATAGCTGTTTTCCAATGTTCGCTTTGAACTCAATAACTATTGGATTGATTTCGATCAATTTTTTTTGTTCTACTTCTTATTTACCACGATATCTAATTACCACGATATCTTCATAAAGAATAAAGTAATTAAAGTTTTAAAAAATCCGACTTTTACAAGCAAAACGCGTTAAGCGGTGAATTTTTTGTCGCTTTGATATAGTGGGGCAAACGATCTAATGCGCACAGGCTGGAGAGAATATATTTCTCCTTCCACTGCCTACTGATTATTTCATGTTTGAGCGTAGACTTATTGCAGCTCAGCGAGATATTAGATTAAAATAGAATTTTTAATTCTATTTTCTATTTGTTTAGCAGTTTTTCAAACATTTTTTTACCTTTTTTTTAAACTCTTTTAGCATTTTTTATATTTTACTGTAAATATAGATTCAAAATACATTTTTAAGTTACAACCGTTACAATAATCAAATTACATTTCAACACTCCCTTTTATTATTGCATATATTTTTAACCAGCAAGAGTTAAGTTACCGAGAAACATTTTTAACCGACTTCAAAAAAAGGAGGAGGTTCTCAATTCGACTGTATTTTTTTTTTTTTTTAATGTTTGTTACCTCAGTATTTCCGACTGGGTGAAGCGATTTTGATGATTCTTTTTTTATTTGAAAGCTGGTGCTTCCCGAATGGTCCCATTTTAATTTGAAGGAAATCGTTCACTTCTAAGGGGTTAAAAACTAAGGAATAAAATACTAACTTCTTATTGGATAGCTCGATTTCGATAATTCTTTTTTTATTTGAAAGCTAGTGCTTCTCGTGTATTTCCATTTTAATTTGAGGAAAATCTTTCACTTCTAAAGGGTTGAAAACTAAGGGATGAAATATAAACTTCTTATTGGATAGCTCGATTTTGATAATTCTTTTTTTATTTGAAAGCTGGTTTTTTCCGTGGGGTCTAGTTTTAATTTGAGGGAAATTTTCCACTTCTAAAGGGTTGAAGACTAAGGGATGAAATATTAACTTCTTATTGGATAGCTCGATTTTGATAATTTTGTTTCTATTACGTACAACGTACCTTTAAATTGTTCACATTTCAATTTCAAGAAAAAAATCCATCCCTTAAGGATAAAAATAGGGGATGAAATAGTGACATTTAACCAAATTTTGATAATTTTTTTTCTGTTGGAAAGAATAATCTACTTAGTTTTGTTTTTACATTTAAAAGCAAAAAATTTCAACCCTTAAGGGCAAAAAGGGATGATGTAGTAACTTTTAATATTAAACGACGCTGCCTCATATGAGCAGCGCGTTTGGAAGGTTGACCATTTTCAAGAAAAATCAGTTATCAAACTTCAGATCACTAAACCGCGAGAAATAAAAAATATTATAAAAAAATGAAAAACCGACTTCAAAATATATAAAATTTTTAAACAAGAAATGCACTAAAAAGTAACAAAATAATGGCGTATCCTTGCAGTATCTACAACTTACAAATTATTAGGATGATACAATGTACAACTATTGTTATTTTTGGAGTTGGTGTCAGTCAAGAAAATAAATATTAATGGTAATTTGTAAAAATTGTAAAAAGGTTTAATTAGTTATTGGTATTTTGTAGTTTAAAGGTCGCTAAATATTGTTACAGTACGAGTATATTGTTTAAAAGTTCATTTGAAAATTAATTTTCATAAGGTATTCTCGTTTTTTGCTAATTACCAATATAGTCGTATTTTCTTGACTGACATCAACTCCAAAAATAGCAATAGTTGTACATTGTATCATCCTAATAATTTGTAAGTTGTAGATACTGCAAGGATACGCCATTATTTTGTTACTTTTTAGTGCATTTCTTGTTTAAAAATTTTATATATTTTGAAGTCGGTTTTTCATTTTTTTATAATATTTTTTTTAAATTAAACTATATAACAAAATATTACTCCCTCAGAATCCCCAATTGCTCCAAGTGTATATATAGTTATTAATTGATTAATAATTAATTTTTCAAAAATTTACAAACTTAAAATTAAAATTGCTGTAAAATACAAAAAAGTCGCTTTTTTTAGTTTTTTCATTAATTGCTCCTAAAATGCTCTTCCGAATCCGCAATTGCTCCAGGTGTACCTATAGTTAATTAATAATTAAATTTTCATACTCAAGAAATAAAATCGCTATAAAACCCAAAATAATTTTTAATTGATTTTTTTTTTTTTTGTAAACTCTCTATCTGCTCTTTTCATTACACAAAAAAATTGATCAAATTTTTGCTATATTTTTAATAATTAATTATTTTTAACTATTTATACATGTATTGTTGTACTATGACGTCATCAACTGCCGTTGGATCTTATAAACATGCATAGTTTAAAAATTGAATTACTTATTAACTATACACCTGGAGCAATTGCGGATCCAGAAAGAGTATTTAAGGAACAATTAAAAAAAAAAAACAGTGATTATTTTGGATTATATAGCAATTTTTAGTTTTGAATTTACAAGTTATTGAAAAATTAACTGTTAATTAACTAATAACTATACACTTGGAGCAATGGCGGATTCTGAAGTAGCATTTTTTTGGCATATAGTTAAAAATGTTTTACGATAAGTTTTCTCCGGTTATTTTTAATATATTTTTGCTTTAAATTTTTTAAATATTTTTCCTCTGAAAATTAAATATGTTCTTAACATAAAAAACCCACGCAGACGACGTCGCGGGTATCAGCTAGTTAATCATATAATATTCAGTTTACTAGTTTTTTTATAAGTCCTAGGCTAGACTTTCCAATTAACCCCTAAATTATTATAATTAGGTGCAACAATATTTATATTGGTAACCTTATAGTTCCTTATAGCCTATGAGCTTGTGAACCATAAAAGAAGCATGTAAATATAAATAAACTTGATACATATAAACACACCTTTGATATATGAGATTACTTTTTTTAGAGGCCTTTCAAGGTCTTTTATAACAATAATATTTTTACAGAAATCATTTTTTATTAAATTTAATTATTTATAATATTTGTATGAACATCTTCTAATTGCAGAGATTTATGACTCGTACTATAGCAAAAATGTGCTTAATTGTTGATATACTTAATTTTCACACTTTTAATTTCTTCGCTCTTGACCAAACCTTCAAAAAATAGTAATAAATACAATTTGACTCTGAGGTCTCACTTGACCTTTGTTTACTAATTTTTCATTTTTCAAAAAAGGGTATTTTTCGATTTTTAATTTATTACAACGCCATTTTTTTATTCCGTACGCGTATTTCGTTTTGTTAAAGAAACTGCGCGTCCATGATAGAGAAACTAAGCGTAATAAATTGCGATCGACTACAATGAATTGAATTTTAAACGGTAAATTATGAAAACAATACGCCTAAATTACCAAATTCGTGGTGGTCTATTTAAATCATTGAACACATTGTCATTGTACTACAAAAAAAAAATTAAAATTTGATTTATTGAAATTGTTTCAGTGGATTTAATTTAGCAGAACGAGCCTCGATATAGCAACAATAAAAGTAAAAGATGTGAAATCGATTAATATTTCACGATCATCCATCTCTTAAAATATGCGCCAGAAATATTTTTCTATAGACACTTTCGCTAACGTTTCAAATAACATTCAATAAAAACGCAAATTACATAATCACTAATGCTGAAAGCAAAGAGAATAAAAAAAGGTTGCAAAATTAACAATTTACAAATTGCAGTTTTTCTTGAGAAAATTTTTCTTGGTTAATCATTCGCATGACTTAATTACAATATGTGATTGGCTAAGATCTAAAATAATTTTTTTTTTGTTACAGAATTTCCCAAGAAAAATGAGTCGTTGGACGAGTTTTTCCCATTTGAACTTTTCGTCTCGCAGCCCGAAGAAATTACGATGCTGGAAAATGCAATTGAATCGTTGTCAGGGGCGGCTTGCAAGGAGCATACGCGTCGCATTATCAATGGATTGATCGATCGAGAACGTTGGGCCCTCAAAAGTAAGCCTAAATAAATTGTCTTCATTAAATACAGGGTGTACCAGCTAGACCGGCCATTAGAAGTTTCCGGAGAACCTGAAATAATAGAAATCTAAAAATTGGGATTAAAACCTAACTGCATTGGAGCTACCTTCCTAAAATATTTTTAGTGTTCTGACACTTCCGGTTATACCGGAAGTCGACACTAAAATCGTTATTTCAAATGGCATGCCCTATTTTTCTTTACATAACTCGATTGAGTTAATAATTCTGAGCATCTTTCATAATAACAAGATCTCATCTAATCCTTAAGGTTTTCGAGAAAAAATACTTTTTTTGAAAATTTCGCAGCAAACGGACATCTTCTAAAAGGTCCATAACTCCCACAATAATTTGTGTTGGAAGCTTGACATAGGCTCGTTTGAGAGCTCAAAGATGCTGTTACACTCGAGAATATCAAAAACAATCAAATTTTGTTACTAAGTATCTCCAAGTGCATCGTAAAGTAACACGTGCTTAATTGTGCAAAATTTCATTTTTTTTAAATGGCACTACCTAATTTTATTTGCCTTTTTTGGTTCTTCTTAAAATTCCCCACATTTTCATAATTCATATCCCTATAGCCAAGTGTGAGGATTTTCGAGTTATCGTGGAAAATATGAAAATTCAACGTTACATCTGTAATTTATACTGCGTAGCCGAGCTTTATGCTGTAGTTGGCTATGTCTTCAGGTAGGTTTGATTCGTTATCGCTTGATTCAGTGGATAAAGAGCTAAGTTCGCCTAAAGATCTATCTCCCTCTATGTTTCATACACAGTGTTATTAATCAAACCTACCTGAAGACATAGCCAACTACAGCATAAAGCTCGGCTACGCAGTATAAATTACAGATGTAACGTTGAATTTTCATATTTTCCACTACAAAAACTAAAAATATTTTAGGAAGGTAGCTCCAATGCAGTTAGGTTTTAATCCCAATTTTTAGATTTCTATTATTTCAGGTTCTCCGGAAACTTCTAATGGCCGGTCTAGCTGGTACACCCTGTATAATTATTCTAATCATATTTTGTGACATCATATACATATATCATTTGGATGACGCAGAAAATTATCCTAATCGGGGATTTTTTAGCTGGTATAAACCTATTTATAATGCTAATGATGCAGGTTGATGTGAATGGAAAAATCTTATTCTTATAAGATTGGATCTATGAAGATGATCAATCTCAATTAAGTGATACTTTGGAATTATTAAATTTTATAGCTTTTATTAGCTTTTTTATTATTAAAATTATCTCTTTCAGTAATAGAAAAGTAGGCATTAGATACAAAAAAAAATTTTTTTTTTTTTATAACTAAAGTGATACATTTAACGTAATACGTTTTGAACCTCAATGTACAACCCAAAATTTTGAAACTAATTGGGGATTAGTAAAATATTTTCTAAGTGGTTAGATTTAAGAACAAAATTCCTCTTAATATCTACTAAAGATTTTCTGGCTAAAATGTTATGTGTAGCTTAAATGGTGACTATTTTTCAAGCGGTTGAATATACCTTCATTGAATAAATGTACTTCTCAAAATTTATCGTTTCTAAAGGTTCTTATTTGGGTTTGTTCATTGATTTTCTTCCAAATTATATAAACTAGTGTTACCTCATTTTGCCACCTATTAACTTTAACATGCCCATAGTTAAACGCCGATACTAACTCAAACAAATCCAAATTTTAAATGCACTTGTATTCTATAACAGGTGCGAATTATTTATTTATTTTTTATTTGGTCAATTTACTACGGTGATTGAAGTGGTGAAAGTTAAATTTAAAGTGGTTAGGGAATTGGATTAAAAATGCCAAAAGCCTGAGAGTACCAAAAATTGAACAAAGCCTTTTCATAGTTTCTTACTCATGTACACCTACATTCACGTGTATATTATTGCAGAATATATACCAAAAAGTATAAACAAGATGTTAAGTTAACAGGTGTGTGAAAAAGATGCACCAGAGTAAATTCAATCTACCTTTACTTTATGTTGATTTCATAGACTTTATATTAATATTAATTACTTATCATATGAAAATTTATTTTTCTTTATTTAATATAAATTTAAATATCTGCTGCGAGGCGTCACAGTAATTCCTTTCATTTTCATTTATGAAACTCGCTGTTGGTTAAAAGAACTATAAGCACGAACTACATATAAACAGAACTATGCATACAACCTATATGTCTGACTAGCTGATACCCGCCCGCTTCGCAGAGCGTATCTAATTGAATAATAGAACATTTTACCCAAAATAAGAAATTAAGCTATTTTTATAAAAAAAAAAGAAAAGATAATTAGATATTTCTATAACTTTATTTCATAGAAATTTGATGAAAATCCGTTAAACTACTTTTCCAGGAACAGATATAAGCTATCTTATAAGTAGGATCTTTACGTTTTTTTGAATATTGTAAAATATTAAGAAAATGTTAAGCCTTGAGAACGTTTCACACCAAATGTCATATGAAATCATTTATTAATTTTAGTAGAATGGATTAGTAGCTATCCTATAGGAAGTGTACCTTTTTTAGGATCAATAATATTTAATGTGTTATCTTAAGATCTGAGTTATCAGGTTTGGGGTTGCCTTAGGTTTATTATTCTAGGATATAGTATTAAGGCCATTATGTCTTATCGGCAAGTCTGCTATTTGCCGAGGTTCAAGAATTAGACAACGAATTCTTATATATCTTGCTAAAATAAATTGAAAATTACGAATATAGTTTTTTGGTAAAAAAACAACGCGATGGTCGCATCTAAGTTGCTGTATTTTCTTGAAAAAAAATTTGGGTTGGATTTCTTTTTGTTCTGGGGGCTCTGCCTAACGGCTTCACCTCTCTTAATCAAACTCCTAATTGGGATCACTTAAGTCAAACTGTCTGTTTTTGTTATTTATTCTTACGGGTCTCATTTTTGAACTAAGATATTTATTTTTATGAATGAAATCGTATTTACTGCAGAGGATTTCCTTCTCCTCCCTCGACAATTCGAACATTTACTCAGCCGTACTATTAATAATATATTAACTACCCGTAAATTCACAATGGAGTTATGGTTTCTAGGAATTTAACCTATCGCTATACTTCTATAATGGTTATAATTTTCAAATTTGCGAACATTAATTTATAAGAATAACAAATTACATAGTTTAAAATCATCTCGTTTTTACGATATGATATGGTATATGTACATTGTATCACAGCTGCCTGCCGATGTATGTTTTTCGTTACGCAGTTTTTATAGTTTTTATTTTTTTGCTCAGAAAATCAACATTTTTTCGGAATAAAAAGTATTTTAAAGCACTTTTTGTAATATTTACTACTTGTAGTAAAAAGAACAACCAGACAGGGAAAACTATTCGAAATAAAAAGTAGCCTATAATGTAAGTTACAATATTTAATAACTTTTTGTGAAAATTCCATTGAAATCGGCTCAGCTGTTTTCAAGTTTACTTTGGACAAACCCTGTTATTACCCTGTTTTTTTTTTTGGGGAAAATTACAATATAAATGGCATTAAACACAGAAAACACCATAAAATTAATGAAATTCTAACGAGTTTGAACTCAAGTAATATAGAAAATATAATAGGCAAAATAAACAATCCTTAGATACTACGTATTTTAAAGATGATTATAGATTATAAAAATATTCTATAAATTTAAAATGCTCTAATAATGCAGGATCTGTATTCATAAAGATTTTCAATGAATTCTGAAAACTCATAGATATTTGCAGCATAATTTTTATGTTTAAACATTTAATTTTGTGTAAAACTTCGTGGTGTCAGGAAGTGCACATTCAGTCAAATAATGAAATTCGGATGACTACAATTTCTTTTGTTGGGGGTTCCACCAAACCCACGCCAGGGGGCCCCCCTGGACCCCCTTGGCATTTTAGTAGGAAATTGTTGAATGAATTTATATGAATTAACTTAAAATAAATGACAGTTCCCATAGTTACGTCTTAATTGACAGATTTATCAAAATAATTTCCCATAAGAAAAATGCGTCTTGAAATCCGGTTATTATCGAAAACGAAGCGAAAACTCGCAAATTAGCACTCTTCATTTTCGTTTTCTTTTGACTTGTTTTATCAGAAACCGTCGTCAATTCATGGTGCCACGCTAACCTTACTCTTCCCTTCATTTTAAGTACTACATTATCGCTATTTCCAGAACGAAAAGAGATACAGAAATTGTAAAAAGTGAAAAAAAAAGTTATATGTACTGACACATTTATGTACCTATTTCATTTACCCTACCCGTCGAGGTTGATTTACACTGATTTTTGTTCAAAAACACCAACTCTACCTGTAGAAGTTGATTTAGACTGCATTATTTCAAAAAATTGTTCTTTCGAAAAATTGTGCATTCGAAAAATTGTGTTTCGAAGAATTGTGATTCGAAAAACTGGTCGGACAACGTCCTATGTAAAAGTTATAGGAGCCCATTATCTTAATGTTTCGTAAGATTTTTCTAGTTACCAAGAACTTTAAAAATACCCCAACTAATAATCAATATCTCGTTAGTGAGCTCATGTAACATTAGGCATCGAATATAACCACGTTTAGATAACTTATTGTGAGAAAAAATTACCATTAAAAAAAACTTCATTTATTCTTAAAACATCTCGAAATATTATCATCGGGGGAATTACATTTTACTCCGTATCCTATAAGTAGAATATTTCTTTAAAAATATCATTTTCACTTCAAAATATCTCAGTTTCACAAACTATCAATGAAAATTTCCATCCTGTACAGTAAAAAAAAATATATCAATGAATTATTACAATTATATTTGATTTGGTAATTTAATATAAAATGAGATGATTCCATTAGCTGTTGTTCATGGAAAATTGATCTTACTTAAATCTATAATAATATCCAATACGTGTGCAATAAAATTATTTTAAATCACGAACAAATTGCAAGGAGATTTTCAGCCTTCAATATTATATAATGTCTCTATTTGTTCAATTTAATTTTTAACAGTTTATTAATTTAATGTTGTTAAAACAATAATTACTAAAGGTGTGAAAAGGAAAAAATCTCTCAGCTTGCATCCAATATCGATTTGCAGTCTATGAAAAAAGTGCATTTAAAATTCGAGAGAAAATCCAGTCGATGTTTGCATCTGTTCTGATCCAAATCTGGATTATGAGCATGAGGTCAACCGCTATACTTATTACGTGTCGCAATCATTGTAAATATTTTTTTTTTTCTAAATTGCAATAACATTTTATTATAACATTTTGTATCGTATTTTCTATTTATTCAGTTTATTTATAAGATTTTCACTGATTTAAATAAGACAAGAATTTTTTTCTGTTTTAGTTGTAAAACAAATTATACAAACAGATTAGGAACATAATTTATTCATATTGTACTCGTATTTATCAGAATTTAAAACAAACTTATCGTAATTACGTGATATTAATTTCAAAAAAGGAAATTTGTAAATTGATTTATTTGGTAATTTTCGTGTTAGCTACGTGACAGTTAAATAAATTATTCAGAGCCTAAATTTGAATATGTCTTATATCATCAGATTGCGATTTAAAGTTTCTAGATCAAAATATGAAGATTTGGACAAAATTTTTTTGAATTTTTTAAATGTATTTATCTATAAAATTAAAAGTAGATAAATGGTTATTATATATTTACTAGCTGGTCCTCGCCCGCTTCGCTGAGCGTTTCTAAATTATACTGATTGAATAATGGAAACTTTCATCCCATCAACAAAAAAAGACACATAGATATTTCTAGATCTTTTGTTCATAGAAAGTTCATGAAAATCAGATAAACTACTTTTCCAGGAAGATATTCTATATATAGCTATCTGGAAGAGCTATCTTATTGGTTCTATACGTTTTTATGAATATTATAAAATACCTATACTTGTGTTTCTTAAATAGCAATATAATTCGAAAATGTTGAATGTATTATATATTTAACTGAGTTTTTCACCAAGTTCAAATTTTTCAATAGTAATTTAACACGTTTATTTCTAAACATTGTAGACATTCAAAAAATAACAATGAAAGAAGTTTAAATGTTTCAAAAATTTTCATTATTAATTTATCGATGTTATCGGATGTTAAATTAAAAATCATATTTTGCTGTAGAAATTGTAATTTTTATTTACACTTTTTTGGAATGATTGTGTTAAAACACTATTTCACGAACTTTAGGGAAAGCTTTTTTAAAAACACGATTCCTGCAGTAGGATAAGTACAATTGTTATGCTATATTTTGAGAACCATGCATTTATTCTAACATAAAAAATAATCTATATTATTCTCTGGCCTTTCAGCTACCCTATTGCAAACAATCATGTCAATCTTTTGCTCTATGACAAACAAAACCTATCTATCCCACGGGAGTAGTACATTTTTCCTGAATAAAAAAGAGATCAGGCCTTCTTGAGGATAATGTGCTAGAACTCGATTATACGTACTTTAGCGAAACTTCTTTTAAATACACGGTTTCTGTAAGATACAATTGTCTTGTTATCCCACGGGAAGAGTACAATTATGTCGATTTTTTGCTCTATGAAAAATAAAAACGTATCTAGCCCACGGACCTGTACATTTTTCATGGATAAAAGGTAGACCAATCTTTCTTGAGGAAAATTCCTTAAAATGCTTATCCATGAACTTTTACGAAACTCCTTTTAAATACTCAGTTCCTGAGGGATACCATTCTTATCCTATCCTACGGGAACCGTGCTATCTTCTGACATAAAAGGTAGCCTATATTTATTCTCTGACTCTCAATTAAACACCTTATTGTAAGAAATTATGGTAATCTTTTGCTCTGTGAAAAATAAAAACATATCTATCCTACGGGAACCGCACATTTTTCCTGCATAAAAATAAGACTGTAGGATAAGAAAATTATTTTTTGCCTTGAGGACATTATGAGTTATAACTATTAATATACTCTATTATAATCAGCTAAAAACGTTTAGTTTCAGCATGATTTTTCTTTAAACCAGTTTTTCTATTTTCCCGTTGAAATGAGAAATTTTTCCAAAATAAAACGTATTGTAGATAATGATTCACATGCTTAGCTATCATCATACTTAAATATCACCAATATTCATTTGCAAATAAAAATGTATAGTTTATGCATAATTTTTGTTCCAACCCGTTTTTCAATTTTCCGGGTACATGAGACATTTTCCCGTAATAAAAAGTATTCTTGTCAATGACTCAGGTTGTCGTTTATCATCATACCAAATTTAATTAAAAACCGTATTAATTTGGGTAAGAATTAATAATAACAATTTCGCAAATAATGAATTGTTTTTGAAATAACTTTAATAACCATTAAAAAGCTTATAGCGGGCCAACCTTAAAAGATAGACATATGTCGTCGCGGACTTTTTGTTAGAACTTTTTAAGAGGAACAATTTTGCTGCGCATGATTTTTGCGTAACTTTAACCATTTACGCAGGGCAGGCAACAAACTCTCTCAAAAGGAAATAATTTTCCTGGTTTTTGCAACATTTTCCATTGATGCTCTGCTGCTATTGGTCGTAAAGTAATGTTGTATAGCCTAAAGTCTTTGTCGATAATTAAGCTATCCAACACGAAAAGAATTTTTCAATTCGAACCAGTAGTTCCTGAGATTAGCGCGTTTAACCAAACAAACAAAGAAACTCTTCAATTTTATATATTAGTATAAATTTAAACTTGCAATTAAGTATTAATATTTGGATCGAATTAGACTTAGTTTAAAATCAAACTCAAGTCAAGTAACTTAAAAATAATTTTAAGTAGTGGATCTCTATTTTTTCTTTGTCAATGGTCTTTTCTATTCATTTAAGATAAAAATATTCCTATTATTACCAAGGGATTTGTTTCTTGACACACAGTTTAAAGTACAATTTGAGCTGTATAATATACAGCCTATATTCAAATTTTCCCAGGAAAAAGTTTAAAATAAAAGTTGTAGCCACTAATGAGTCTAATAACCATAGTAAGTTTCAAGAAAATCGTTGAAGCCGTTTTCGAAAAAAATTGAAAAAGCTCATAAACTCCTAGAATTAAGTGGAGCTTTCGTTTCATCGATTTCAACCAAAAGTTTTGCGGTATAACTAGTTATAATATGGAAGTCAAATTTCAAGTTTGATGAAATTTGGATAAAGCTTTCGATACGATATGGCTGTCATACATTCACACACAGACATGTGTGACAGCCATATCGTATCGAAAGCTTTATCCGAATTTCACCAAACTTAGCATTCAGCTTCCATATTATACCTAGACGTGCCGCGAAGCTTTTGGCCGAAATCGGTTAACCGAAAGCTCCACTATATTCTAGGAGTTTTTGAGCTTTTTCAATTTTTTTCGAAAACGGCTTCAACGATTTTCTTTTAAATTACTATAGTTCTTAGACTCATTAGTGGCTACAACTTTTATTTGAAACTTTTTCCTGGGAAAATTCGAATATATGCATCACGCAGCTGCACGCATAACTTTATCGATGATTTTTTGTTACTTCGAATTGTGGAAATCGTCAGATTACATATTTTTCGTAATCCTTAATTTATTCCCTTTACAATAAAAAAAATTTAACCACGCTCGAGAATGTTGAGATGACGTTTTTTTTACAACTTTGTACCCCTCCCCCTTCTTTTCGTCACTCTCAAATTGTCAGATTAGTGGAATATACACGTTTTAGCATGTAACTAACTCGCCCTATCTTAATCTGACGCGCTCGAGAATTTCAGATGATCAATTTTTTTTTACTAATCTGATCCTTTATCCTTGACGGGCGGCCATATACAGGGTGTACCAGCTAGACCGGCCATTAGAAGTTTCCGGAGAACCTGAAATAATAGAAATCTAAAAATTGGGATTAAAACCTAACTGCATTGGAGCTACCTTCCTAAAATATTTTTAGTTTTCTGACACTTCCGGTTATACCGGAAGTGCCAGAAAACTAAAAATATTTTAGGAAGGTAGCTCCAATGCAGTTAGGTTTTAATCCCAATTTTTAGATTTCTATTATTTCAGGTTCTCCGGAAACTTCTAATGGCCGGTCTAGCTGGTACACCCTGTATATGGGGTTAATATTTGGTGGAAGTACCTAAATGGGTACAAGGTATCATCCTGTATATTAATCCCGAAATCCCCGCTTGGGCTCCCCAACTATAAAGTGAAGTTAAATAGTTTAAAAGAAGATTTGAAAAGAAGATAGATTTTCACTTAAATTTATTCTTTAATGTTAAATTATTTTTAATTAGAAAACCTAAACAATTACACTTATTATTTTGAATACATTAAAAACCATTGTTATAGTAATGTGATAATGTCATGATTCTCTTTTAATTATTGTATAATTGATGTCACATTTTTAAATTATTCTTAAGGTAATTATTTTAAATTAATATTTGTATATTTTTTCAATCTCTACCTACACGTATTGAGAAATTTTACACAAAACTATTAAATTCAATCGAATACTTATAGTTCAATGAGAAAAGTTTACTCACAGTAAGTATACTTCACAAATTCCGAAAAGGAAAAATTTAGGATTTTGCAAAAGATTGTACAAAGTGAGTTAAAATCTCGTTTTTCGGTCGAGAAAAAAAATCTTACAAAGACCGATCTCACGGTCGATATGATTTGATCTATGATTTTTTCGGGCCAGTCTTGTTATTGAAAGAATGCCTCGAGTCTTATAAAAGCTACAGCTAATTTTACAAAAGGCTCAATCTAAACTAACTCGACCAATCCATGGTCTCTGACATTTTTTTTATTTATTTTTTTATCCGTTACCCTACGGAAAAAGGATAGGTAATTGTTTAGTTTTTAGATGCTCAGTTTTTTGTAAGCGATAACTATGTAAGCCAATTTTGCGTTATACGGAGGTTTACGTAAAGCTCTGTAGCTTCTTTGTTTTTCAAGATATTTAGTTCAACCAAAAACTATATAGTTAAATAACTATAATTAACTAGCTGATCCCTGCCCGCTTTGCTGAGCGTATCTAAATTATACTGATTGAATAATGGAAACTTGCATCCCATCAACAAAAAAAGACAGATAGATATTTCTAGATCTTTGATTCATAGAAGTTCATGAAAATCAGATAAACTACTTTTCCAGAAAGATATTCTATATAGCTATCTAGAAGAACTATCTTATTGGTTCTATACGTTTTTATGGATATTATAAAATACCTATAAGTACTTGTGTTCCTTAAGTAGCAATACAATTCGAAAATGTTGAATTATATATTTAACTGAGTTTTTCACCAAGTTCAAATTTTTCAATAGTAATTTAACACGTTTATTTCTAAACATTATAGACATTAAAAAATTAACAATGAAAGAAGTTTCAATGTTCCGATGTTATCGGATGTTAAATTAAAAATCATATTTTGCTGTAGAAATTGTAATTTTTATTTAAACTTTTTGGGAATGATTGTATTAAAACGCTATTTCATGAACTTTAGGAATAGCTTTTTTAAAAGCACGATTCCTGCAGGAGGATAAGTACAATTGTTATGTTATATTTTGAGAATCGTGCATTATTCTCTCATACGAATTAATAATCTATATTTTACTCTGACCTTTCAACTACCCTATTGCAAAAAATCATGTCAATCTTTTGCTCTATGACAAACAAAAACATATCTATTCCACGGGAATAGTACATTTATCCTGGATAAAAAAGAGATCAGGCCTTCTTGAGGATAATGTGCTAGAACTCTATTTCACATACTTTAACGAAACTTCTATTAAATACACGATTCCTGTAAGATACAATTGTCTTGTTATCCCACGGGAAGAGTACAATTTTGCACTATGAAAATTCTCATTGCTTGTCAAGCAATGTATCACGCACCGGCGCTATCTACTTAAAATATTGGTTTGTAGTACATGCTATGTATCATCAGAGATGGCGCTGTATGTGAAAAAAGATTTTCCCGCTTTTCTATTTAAATTTTTCCTGAATTTTCTTTGCTATAAAGCTCACACAGCCCGAGACCTTTCCAACGAATGCAAAACCGTGGAAATCGGTTCGTGCGTTCTGGAGTTATAGCGTCAGGAAAAAAAACCCAACTTATTTTTATATAATAGATATACTTTTTTTGAAGAATGAACATCAATAATGGGCTTAGTGCCAAACACAAAAAAAATATTATAAAAAAATGTAAAACCGACTTCAAAATATATAAAAATTCTTAAATAAGAAATGCACTAAAAAGTAACAAAATAATGGCGTATCCTTGCAGATTCTACAACTTACAAATTATTAGGATGATACAATGTACAACTATTGTTATTTTTGGAGTTGGTGTCAGCCAAGGAAATACGATTATATTGGTACTTAGCAAAACACGAGAATACCTTATGAAAATTAGTTTTCAAATGAACTTTTAAACAATATACTCGTTCTGTAACAATATTTAGCGACCTTTAAACTACAAAATACCAATTACCAACTAAACCTTTTTACAATTTTTACAAATTACCATTAATATTTATTTTCTTGACTGACACCAACTCCAAAAATAACAATAGTTGTACATTGTATAATCCTAATAATTTGTAAGTTGTAGAATCTGCAAGGATACGCCATTATTTTGTTACTTTTTAGTGCATTTCTTATTTAAGAATTTTTATATATTTTGAAGTCGGTTTTACATTTTTTTATAATATTTTTTATTTCTTGCGTTTTAGTGATCTGAAGTTTGATAACTGATTTTATTTTCTTGAAAATGATTAACCTTCCAAACGCGCTGCTCATATAAGGCAACGCCGTTTAATATTAAAAGTTACTACATCATCCCTTTTTGCCCTTAAGGGTTGAAATTTTTTGCTTTTAAATGTAAAAACAAAACTAAGTGGATTACTCTTTCCAACAGAAAAAAAATTATCAAAATTCGGTTAAATGACACTATTTCATCCCCTATTTTCATCCTTAAAGGGTGGATTTTTTCTTCAAAATGAAATGTGAACAATTTAAAGGTACGTTGTACGTAATAGAAACAAAATTATCGAAATCGAGCTATCCAATAAGAAGTTAATATTTCATCCCTTAGTTTTCAACCCCTTAGAAGTGGAAGGTTTCCCTCAACTTAAAACTGGACCCCATAGAAAGCACCAGCTTTCAAATAAAAAAAGAATTATTAAAATCGAGCTATCCAATAAGAAGTTAGTATTACATCCCTTAGTTTTCAACCCCTTAGAAGTGAACGATTTCCTTCAAATTAAAATGGGACCATTCGGGAAGCACCAGCTTTCAAATAAAAAAAGAATCATCAAAATCGCTTCACCCAGTCGGAAATACTGAGGTAACAAACATTAAAAAAAAAAATACAGTCGAATTGAGAACCTCCTCCTTTTTTTGAAGTCGGTTAAAAAATTGGGTTAGACCCCGAAAAGGCAAGCTAATATGCCATAGTCAATAACGTAAAAAGCGAGCTCAATGCCATGATCATTAATAGTACTCCTAACTATTAACGTATTAGGTTGTTGGCAATGGCACTTAGCTTTATTTTAAACTTTTTTCTGTTTGGGCACTTAGCCCGTTATTGATGACCAGTCTTCAATTTTTGTTCAATGAATATTTAAACAAAATGCAACAAACAATTTTAAGCAAAAAATTAAATGTTTATGGTGCTTTTTGAAAGACATCCAACAGCGTATACTAAAATATGATGAAATGACGATGAAAAATCTATCAATCTTTGTCATTCGCATGTAGTGCTTTTCTTCGCTTCGAGCTTTTCTGAGTACTAAGTGTGATCGTATCTAAATTAAGATTTAACTCTAAAAAATTCTTAGAATTCATCATTAAGTCAACGTAGAATATTTTAAAAACTAGAGACCTGACTAAAGGGCGCTGAAAGACGATATCGCTCTACCTTGATCGAAAGCTATAGGGCCGGCACTGTTAATTCCATCCAGTTATATGATTAGCTTTATAAAAGCTTTAATCTAAAATCGCTCTGAAAAAATGTTTCAGTAAATAGTAGTAAATGTATTATAGGGGTAATTCAAATTAGGATATCTTTAATTAGTTAAATTATTTAGGACTAATTAAATGCTTTGTATTAAGTTGGGCAGTACAAATGTTCCTTTTTTTTACAGTGTACGATGCATCTGCAAAACAGGCTCAAGGTGTCCTTTCCGGTTCGACATATCAATTAGGCAACTTTGACGAGTGCATCAATGTGGAATCCTATGCCGGGAACGTCCTCGAGCCTCTTTTTCGAGGCCAATACTGCCTCTTGGAAGTGGACACATTCTTTCAGTCGAACTCAACGTCGATTTACGACCGTGGTGCAAATGAGGACCTCCTACTATCCACGTACAAGGTAAGAAGCGTAAAGTGTTTGTACGGCATCGTACGTTCTTCCATTAGTTGTATCGTGCATTTAAATCACTGTTTATATCAAATTAAAGACATTATAAATTCTCGTGTGTGAGAAAAAACGCCAAACCAATAAATATCCATCTTGTCTTTTATACCTAGACAATATTTGCATACACTTATTTATATATTATATTTATTTATAAATGGTAATTTTTTTTCTTATTGCGTATACAATGTGTAGACATTTTAAAAAAAAAATCATTTTACATGCAAAACTTTCAATAGCCTTACTTGCAACAAAACAAACAAATATTTAATTAAATATTGAAGTTAGGATGTGAATGTATTTATCTAGGTAATATACACTGCCGGCCAAAAGTTTGAGATCATATAGATTTAAGCCAAAAAAAGGAAATATTTTTAAAAATTCAAAGACAAATACAGTAAAAATGTTTATTAATATTATAGTTATAACCTTTAAACATACTTAGTATAGAAAACAAACATAAAAAATTATTCTATAAAAAAAATGAACTAATTACTCAAACTGTTTTTTCATCAAAAAATCCTCCCTTGCACTTTATTACTTTTTCTACTAGCCTCGGCATTTTACTTATTAATTTATTTATGGTTTCTTGAGAAATTTTGTCCCAGCTTTCTTGTAGTAGTCTCCGCAAGTCTGCAAGTGAAGAGGGACACTCCTCTCGGACATTCCTATCAAGCTCGTCCCACAAAAGCTCGATTGGATTGAGATCCGGACTTTGCGGTGGCCATTTCATGATTTTTAAAACTCCTTCTGCTTCTTTTTGTAATAAATAATTTTTACATAGTTTGGAGGTATGCTTTGGATCGTTATCTTGCTGGAAAATGAACCCATTGCCAATTAAACTTAAGCCTGATGGTACAGCATTTTTTTCGAGAATTGTTTTATATTCCTCGTTCTTCAAAATTCCATCAATTTTAACCAAATTTCCAATTCCATGGCCTGAGAAACAACCCCAGACCATTATTGAACCACCACCGTGCTTAACAGTTGGCACTACACAATCTGGTAACATCTTTTCTTCGGTGCTACGCCGAACGTAATTTCGTCGATTTGAGCCAAATACTTGGAATTTTGACTCATCAGTCCAAAGAACTTTTTTAAAATCATCTTCTGTCCAATCTCGATGGAATAGGGCCCACTGCATCCTTTTTTTCTTATTTTGCGGCCTTAGTAAAGGTTTCCGAACGGCAACACGACCAAACAGTTTAGCGTTCCTCAACCGTCTTTTCACTGTGGTAAGCGAAACTGGTTTATTTAAAGATTTGTTCACTTCAGCACGAATTTTTGGTGCTGTTAAGCGTCTATTCCTTTTGCTGGTAATAACGATAAACTGATCCTCACTAGAAGTAGTAGCTCTCGGTCTTCCTGAACGTGGAAAATCTTGAAAACTACCCGTTTCCTTAAACCGAATAATTGTGCGATGAATACAAGTCTTCGAAAGTTTAAGTTGAGACGCAATTTCACGTTCGGATTTGCCTTCATTATGTAAAGTAACAATGGCAGATCGAGTTTCGATATTTATTTCTCGTACTTTTCCCATTTTTAAAACGTTTTAACTATAGAAACCCCAAGTTAAGACTAAATTAAACTATTCGTACAAAATGGTACATAATTTAAAAAAAAATTTAAAATAACCTGTTTTAGAAAGTCTAAATAATAACAAAGAATAGCCAGTGCAAAATTAAAGAAGAATAGAATTAAAGAACAATTAATACGGAGCTACTTTAAATATAATGATGACCCTTCCACTGGCCAGACACCCTGCGGTCTGGGATGTTTTTAAACACAACCCATTAATTCTATTTGTACCTGCGAAACATACCTACAAAAGTCTCTTTAGATGTTCATCAGTAATTTAAAAATATGTATGGACAGCTATTTTTATTTTATTACCGAAACTTTGAATACAATAAGTGATAGCATAAATATATTACAACTGGTCTCAAACTTTTGGCCGGCAGTGTATATACTATGTTATTTCTAGGATGACCAATGTTGCAATTTAATTTCACATGAATCAATTTTATTACCTTCTTACCATAAAATCAATATGTATAGAGCCAAAGAAACATTTTATTATTTGTTTTAATAAAATCGAGTCAAGTACACCAATTTGCATATATGAAGGACTCGAACAGTCATAGTTCATTTTTTCAGGATTTCTATAGGAAAGTACAGAAATTAATTTTTCTTCTCATTAAAGGCGAGAGATTTAAATTCTGATTAATTTCAATGAACAACAAATTAATAGACGGTTCGTTTATCTTCAAATCTAGTCGATTTTAATGTGGTTTTCCACGTTTCATGTTTTCCCCTTTAGTATCTATTCTTTCTTATTATTTAAAGGGGTGTTCGAAACATTAACGTTATTCGATCCGGTTATTTAAGACTTTCGAATTTCGAATCAAAAAAATTATAAAATAGATGTTTGTTTTTTATCCTCCTGGCTTTTTCTACTTGTTTAGAAAAGAAAATTGCCACCATCAACGTTACACTGGGCTGTATGCGTTCCCTCGACCTGTTCTTCGAGCGATGTCCAACAGTTTATTCGAACCATCTTAACATCATATTTCGATCGAAAGCTTGAGATAAGTTTGACGAAACGAATGTGCCATGTGAAACGAGAAATTCCCGTCTCCCGATTGGACATCGTTTATGGGTAAGATTTTAGATTTTATTCAACAATTGTCACAAGTTTGACTTCTTTGTCGACACGCCATCGACAACCGCAATTAAAATAAAATTATTTTTAACCGACTTCAAATGTTGATGATCTTTTTTTATTTGAAAGCTGCGGCTTTCCGTATGGTCCCATTTTAATTTAAAATAAATCGTTCACGTCTAAGGGGTTGAAAACTACGAGATGAAATATTAACTTCTTATTGGATAGCTCGATTTTGATTTTTTTTGTCAGAACATAATTTTAAAGTAATCTCGTTTCCATTGTTATATAAAAAAAAATACACTCATAAGGGCTTAAAAATTAGGGATGAAATTATAAATTTTTACTGGCTAATCCGATTTCGAAATTTTTTTTCTGTTACGTAACATACATCGTACCTTTAAATTGTTCACATTTCAATTTGAAGAAAAAAAATCCGCCCCCTAAGGATGAAAATAGGGGATGAAATAGTGACGTTTTACTGAATCAAAGAATTTTGATAATTTTTTCTATCGAAAAGAGTATTCCAATTAGTTTTATTATTACATTTAAAAGCAAAAAATTTCAACCCTTAAGAGCAAAAGGGGATGAAGTAGTAACTTCTAACATATGACGGCGCTGCCTCATATGATCTGCGCGTTAATAGGTTTACCCATATTCAAAGAAATAAAATCAGTCATCAAATTTCAGATCACTAAAAATTGAGAAATAAATAAAATTATAACAAAATGAAAAACCGACTTCAAAATAAATAAAAAATGCACTAAAAAGTAAAAAAATAATTACGTATCCTTGCAGTGTCTACAACTTACAAATGATTAGGATGATATAATGTACAACTATTATTATTTTTGGAGTTGGTGTCAGTCAAGGAAATTAATATTTTTGGTAATTTGTAAAAATTTTTAGTTGGTTATTGGTATTTTGTAGTTTAAAGGTCGCTAAATACTGTCACAGTGCTACTTAGTACATTGTATAAAAGTTTATTTGAAAAATAAATTTCATAAGGTATTCTCGTTTATGGCTTAGTACAGTGGTCGGGGAACTTTTTTTACCATTACTCAAAAATAAGTCCATATTACCCCCTAACTTTGAAAAGGAGACAATCAGTGTAATTTTTGAAGTTATACTTCTTTAAGCGCGTTATGAAAAAATGATGAGAGTAAAATTTTTAGATGTGCGGCCATCTTGAGACAAAAATTAACCAAATGAAGTTAGCCGCAAAACCACTGGGTTTCTTGGCGCGCGAAATTTGAATTTTTGTTGTATTTATTTATTTTTATATTTAAATTAAAAATATTTATATATACAAATGACACATATTATTAATAAATAATTTATTACTTTTCTCGAATTTTGCAGTAGTTGTTATAAGTACTTTTTGAAGTTTAATGATGAAAATGACGTTTGCATCGCGTCGCGGTTTTAGAAGCATTAGTAGCGTTCTATTTTATCATCACAAATTAACAAGATGAAGTTTCCTGCAAAAAGGTTCGGTTTTTTTAACTAGGCGTGCGTAACTTGAGTTTTTGTTTTATTTATTTACTTATTTTTATATTTAAATTAAAAATAATTAATACTTTAAATATATATTTTATATGATATTTAGAAAATGTTTATATATACAAATGACACATATTATTAAAAAATAAGTTATTACTTTTCTCGAAGTTTGCAGTAGCTGTTATACTATTTGAAATTTAATGATTCAATCATCTTAGATTTTAGAATAATAATCTAGTAACACAAGATATGAATAAGATTAAGACATTTACTTTGACAAGTAGCTACTTACTTTATTTCGTAATTTCTATGAAGCTTCGTTTTCATGATATGCATGAATTGTTAACCAGAAAAATGATCCTGACAAATTTTATAAACGTCTTGCAGCTTTCTTTGGATATTATTTATTGATACAGATTAAAATATTATTCTCTTAATTTTATTTTTAATACTTATATCTTTAAATTTATATAATATTATTATTATTATTAAATATTAAATTACAGTTTTTTAAAATTGATTATTGGAATGCAATTAATAATAACTAAATTTAATGATGCCAAAGAAGTATAACTTCTCACGCGCGTACATAAGTACACGCAACCACTTTTTTATGTTTGTTACCTCAGAACTTTCGACTGGGTTAACCAATTTTGATGATTTTTTTTTTTATTTGAAAGTTGGTGCTTCCCACGTAGTCCCCTTTTAATTTGAAGGAAATTGTTCATTTTTTAAAGGTTTGAAAACGAAGTGATTAAATATTAACTTCTTATTGGGTTTTGATAATTTTTTTTTTCTGGTAGAATATAATTTTAAATTAACCTCAGTTCCCTTTTTATTA
This sequence comes from Sisyra nigra, assembly GCA_958496155.1. Lineage (NCBI taxonomy): Eukaryota > Metazoa > Arthropoda > Insecta > Neuroptera > Sisyridae > Sisyra > Sisyra nigra. Next base: position 2,442,743 of record OY292313.1, on the reverse strand, counting down.
AAAACTTCACTCATAAAGGGCTAAAAAGTAAAAAAAATTAACAAGAAATACACAGAATAAAATCCTCATTTTGGAACAAAATAAAAAAAAGTAATTGAAAGCTTTCCCTTTTTAAATTTTGGAGGATAAAAAATTGGGGCTTTTTGATGTAAGTAACAATTTGAATAAAGTCTTCGGCCATACTAACACGCTTATAAAATAGCCATGGAAAGAAATTTCCTTATTCCCCCCAAACATTTCATTTTTACCCCATTTGGGGTAATTTACGTCGGTTCCCCCCCCGACCATTGGCTAAGTAGGTTCCAATATAGTCGCATTTCCTTGGCTAACACCAACTCCAAAAATTACAATAGTTGTACATTACATCATACTAATAATTTGTAAGTTGTAGACACTGCCAGGATAAGCAATTTTTTTACTTTTTAGTGCATTTTTTGTTTAAGATTTTTTTTTTTTATTTTGAAGTCAGTTTTTTAATTTTTTTAATATTTTTTATTTATTCAATTCACGTATAGAAGAAGAACTTGTAAACTTATCGATATTTTCTTTACTAATTTATTTTTTAGTTGTGTAGTTATATCCTTCGTTCTCGTAACGCTGCTCGGAACCATTTTCCATTTGGTTCGAATTTATTCGAAGCCCAAAAAACGAGAAAACTATTCGATTATCGACGAGGTGGTCGTTTCGTTCTCGCTAATCCAAAACTTGAAGAAGGTCTTAAACGTGAAGCAAGTGAACGAGCAACAGCTGGATTTTATCAGTGGCATTCGTTCGATTGCAATGAGTCTCATCATTGCGGGCCACTCGTTAATTTTTACCGTCACAGGGCCGGTCTTAAACGAGGAATTTTTTAGAGAAGTAATCATCGATTTTCATTGTCAGTCGCATGGAGAATGTTTTTGTTGAATTTTCTTTTTTCTAGGCGACAAGAAATGTGGAAAATGCACTGTTCCTCAATAATCCCTTATTGGTCGACACATTTTTACTTTTCAGTGGCTTTTTGATGTGTTTGATGTTAATGATTGAGTTGGATAAGAGAAAAGGGCGCATTAATTTTCTGTTTGTGTATATTGGTCGTTTTTTACGGTTGACTCCGTCATATTTGGTGGTTATTGGGTTTTATTGTACGTGGATGATTCGGGCTGGAAGTGGACCACTGTGGAATCAAAAAATGGGGATTGAAAAGGATCGATGTTTGACTTCTTGGTGGACGAATATTCTATATATCAATAATTATGTGAACACCGATCAAATGGTAATTTTTTGTTTTAAATATTATTTTGGAAAAATTTTTTTCCAAAAATTGATCATTTCCTTTATATACCTAATTGTTTGCAGTGTATGTTCCAGTCATGGTATTTATCAGTAGATACTCAGCTTTTTATTTTGGCACCGTTTGTTATTTATCCGTTATGGAAATGGCCACGAATCGGAGTCACCGCATTAAGTTTTTCAATTATAACTTCTGTGACTACGCCATTTGTCGTAACCTACTTACAACAATTAGATCCTACACTAATGATTTTTATTCCGTAAGTTTACTCTACTTAACTTTCAAGCTATTAGTCTCACCACTAAAGGGTCTCCCCGGATTTTCGTTTTTTTTTTTAATTAGATTCGTTGCCTTCGGGTTGCTTTAAGTATTTTTTTCAATGTACCTTTGGTATTTTTTATTTAACTAACAGATACCCGCTCACCCGCTAAGCGTTTTTTAATTAAACTAATTGATTGATAGAAACTTTAAAGTTTAAATCCAAACATAAAAAATCAGCCATTTTGACAGAAAAAGAAAAAAAAATTATTTCAAGACCTTAATATTTGTTAAACTATTTTTTCAGTAAGAGATATTCAGCTATCCCATAAGTTCTATATACTTTTGGACCTTTTTACCTTTTAATCTTAAGATCTTAGATATCTTTAACAATATTTGAGTCGTTTAGAATCAAAACCAGTTATTTATATCAATTTCTCAAAAATTTAGGACAACAGGATAAAAATCTATGGAACTAAAGAGTTTTGGCTTTTCGTGAGATCTAGTGGTTTTTGGTCTATAATGCCTTTAAACCATAGGTAAAGGAGCTTTTAAACTTATATTTTTTTAATTGAAATTATTTTTCATAAAAAATGGACTTAACGGGTTTTGATTCTAAACGACTCATTTACCTGAGAGAAGCGCAAAGAAATTACAGAATTTTACATTTTTCACTCCTTTTGAGACACCCTTTCTTGAAGTCCTTTTGGAACACTCGCATTTTTCACACCTTTTCAGACATCCACTTTTGATCCCATTTGAGACATCCTATATTTTCATCCTTTTTGGTACACCCTCGATGAGTAAAAAATCTATTCAGCTTAAACGTCGTGTCTCAATGACTTTCCCTCCTAATTTCCCCCGGAGAACTTGTGGGCGTTGAGCTGAAAATCTAAAAGGTGGTAAACCTTCTCTGGGGTCCGGACAACAGCTGCTCCAGGTTTTATCGAAATCGGTCGAACAATTTAGAAATACATAAAGGACAGACAAACAGACAGACATACATTTGCTTTTATACATATAAATGACTAAAAAAATTCTCATTGAGTAGTGCTAATATACTTATTTTTAGAGAAATTTATTTTAAATGTGTTTTTAGAAGTCAATTAAGCACTTTGCCATTGTAATTTAATGGAATTCAAATAGGTAGTGGAGTTAATCAATTTGACAAGAGAATCATTCATATTCTATCAAATACAATCAATAGTATTAATACTTATAGACCAGGGTGATAATTTTTGGACCCAAAAAAAATTATAGTAGGATGAAACCCATTAGAAAAGGAAGAAAATATAACGAAAATGAAAGGAAAAATAAATTACGGTTGGTCTGTGGTGGGGAAGTGGAAAAGGGGGGGAGGGGTCTTAGGGTAGAAACGGTTTATCTCGATTTCCGACAAAACTACAAGTCCTATGGAAAAAAGTTAAAAGGCAAAGTTGTAGGTAATAAGAAGATCTATAACTTTTATGCTAACACTTTTTACTTTCTTTTACTACTATATAGATAGTAAAGGAAGTATTGTAATCGGGTCGAATTTTCGAATTCGAGGTTTCACCGGAAATACATGTTTTGAGGTCCCCTGAGTCCAAAAAAGTGGTTTTTTAAAAATGTCTGTGTGTGTGTGTGACAGCCATATCGTATCGAAAGCTTTATCCGAATTTTACCAAACTAGGAATTTGACCTCCATATTATACCTAGTTGTGCCGCGAAGCTAATGGTTCAAATCGGTTAACCGAAAACTCTACTTTACTCTTGACGATTTTGAACTTTTTCAATTTTTTTCGAAAACGGCTCCAACGATTTTCTTCAAACTTCCTATTGTTCTTAGACTCATTGATGCCTACAAGTTTTATTTGAAACTTTTTCCTGGGAAAATTCGAATAAGGACGGTTATGGGGTGAAGATATTTTCACATAACCTCAAAATTTATGTGAAAAATTCCAAAAAGTTTCATGACAAAAAATTTTTTTTTTTGTAAAAGATAAAAATAAAAAACCAAAACCTTGGTTATTGGAATTTATCACATAAGTTTTGAGGTTACGTGAAAAAAGTGTTATTACAAAAGCTGTAGATTTTCTTATTACCTACAACTTTGCTTATTAACATTTTTCCATAGGACTTGTAGTTTTATCGAAAATTGAGATAAACCGTTTCTACCCTTAAATCCCCTCTCTTTCCACTTCCCAACGTCAGATCGACCGTAATTTATTTTTCCTATCATTTTTGTTATATTCTCTTCCTTTTCTAATGGGTTTCATCCTACTATAATTTTTTTGTGTTCAAAAATTATTGACTCTGGGTCTATAAAGCTAATAATGAAATGTATTTAAGAGGCACTTAGTTCCCTTAATGTGCCGCATTTATAGTTGAAGATAGATGCTTGCAACGTTTCAATTTCAAGATAAATAGAGGAGAATTAAAGGGAAATAAAAGGGATTAATTGTCCTGGACCCAAAACGCAGTGACCTCTTCGTATTAAAATGATCATTTATAGTTTTTAAAAAGTAAAAATTTTAAAAATCATTTCAGGGAAGTTGGAGATTTTCAAACAAATGATTACTTCATAACAGCATATATCAAAACGCACATGAGAGCGACTTCATACTGTTTTGGTTTAATGTTTGGCTATTTAGTATACAAAATCCAAAAGTCTGAAAAGCCAATGTAAGGAAATGTCGCACCTATTAACCCAATACAGTTTATAATAAAGCAATCAACATTTGTTTCAGGTTTCAAATTTCACAAACTTTATTAGTTTTTAGTTGGATTGTAAGTTTTATTTTGGGTTGTGCTTCATTGTTTGGAGTTACGTATTTCTATCGATTAGATGTAGGCCCTACGCCGTTGGTCAGTGCCGCTTATAACGGTCTTCATCGAGTCGGATGGTCACTTGCCATTGGATGCTTAATTCTATCCTGCACCAGCAACAAAGCTGGTAATTTCATAATAAACTGTTCTCATTGTTCATTTCTTGATTATTTTTCCACTTTTTTAGGGGTGATAAATCGATTTTTAAGTTGGAAACTTTTTCAACCAATCGCACGTCTAACATACTGTGCGTATTTAGTCAACGGTTTAGTCGTTATTTATGGTTTGGCTGTTGAAAGACAACCAATTTATATGAGCATCTATGAACTTGTACGTCTTTTTACTGGTACTTTACGTAACAATTATTAACAATTTTTTTTTTTTCTAGTTTTGCCGTTCATTTTCACATATCGCCATTAGTTTTACGTTAGCGTTAATTTTATGCGTTATATTTGAGTCGCCAATTCATGGAATCGAACGCATTCTACTTCGAATTGGTAGGAAAAATAAATGCCGAAGAAATTTTGCTCGGTGTAATTTGAATTGAATTTTTCGTTTCAGGCCAAAAGAGGAAACCGCGGCTAGAAAGCGATGAATCCAATAATTCATGAATAGAATATTTTTTTTGTTCTGTGATATAACGAATTGAATATTCGTTAGAGGTATTTTTTTAAAATGTATTTAACGTTATTTTATAAAATTGGAATATTTAAGTTGAAAATATTTAAATAAGCACACTGTTTTTATATTTACTGTTTTTAAAGATATTTTTCCTTTTCCAAAATCCCAATTTTATATAATAATTATTTATTTAATAGATTCGGCTAGGTTTTTTTCTATTTAATAATACTAGCTTATGGTCTTACTGGCTGTATCTACCCGTTTTGCTGAGTCTACATAAATTAAACTGGTTAATAGAAACCTCCACACAAAAATATAAAAAGAATTTTCAGTTATGTTGCTAGAAAATTTTTTAGAATAATAAATATAGTATAAATTGCAGATTTATCCATAATAAGGATTACATTTCATATCCAGTTCATGAAAATCCTAACCCTCATTAAACTACTTTTCCAGCAAAAGATTGTAGCTATATCTTACAGGCTCTGTACGTTTTTTTTTTCAGGATAAAATATATTGTTAAAATATGTTTGAAAAACATGAAAATTGGATACTTTACTTAATTAATAATTCAGTTGTGAGTGGTAGAAATTAAATCTGTTAATTTTTTTTTTTTTACTTAAACCTCCCATGCACGTAATTCAAAGCATCCACTAACTAATTCAATGTTGACGGGTAGGCAACCCAGTATACATAAATGCATAATATTATCTCGTAATTAGAAACCCTCTGAAAAAAGGAGATAAAAAATTTTCTTAAAAAGGAGACCAAGTTAGATCAATATTTCACATCCAAAAACCTCTATTTTGTCAATTTCATCGAACTATTGAAGTCGTTTTCGAGAACAAAATTACAAATATGTATATACAAATGAGCCGTTCGGGGCATATACAGTGATTAAATTCCGTAAAGCAAAAAGCTAAGTCAATTGACCTTTGGAATACATTGTTATACAAAAGCTAAAAAAAATTGGCATTCAAAACTGTTAATATTTAATATCAGGTAAATAGCTTTCGGATATATATAGCTAAGAGTCAACGAAGTTGACGTGAAAATTTAAAAAAAAAGTTGAATTAATCAATATGTCCACTAAACGGCTCAAATATTACTCGTAAGTAAAATGGAGGTATTTCAAACTTAGTATTTGAAGTACAATACGTATTCTAAATATTGAACTGATTCTCAATAAATTCTGATATTACGTAGCACTTATCATTAACTAATATTTGTCAAAAATGGATTTACTCCACTTTCAAAAATAACAACTCATATTTTGATTGCCTTAATTTTAAGCTTTTGGAAATTATTCAATAAGTTTTCAACTCAAGGAATTGGATTTAGGAAAATGATAAAATGAAAAACCTAAAATAAATTTGATGTTTTTTTTATTAATAATTATTTAATGATACATCCAAATATAAGAAAAAATTCAATCGAGGATACCTGGAACAAAAAAAAAAAATTATTAGTGATCATATTTACTTATCAGAGTATTTAATCGGTTAAGACTACAGGTATATAAAACGTTCAAATCTCTGACTTTCCCTGACCAAATCTAAGCTATATTTTCTCACAAAACTGCCCTGTTAGCATTACAAGTAATTGCACTTTCCTTCTCAAGTTAAAGTTTATATTATATAATTTGAACTGTATTTGCTTATGAAAAGAAACTAACTAGAGTAAAATTTCTTCAGATTTCTCAACATCTAAAACTGGGACCACACATTCATTTTAAAGGAAATATTATACAGTAGAAGATCTCAATGTAAGAACGGTATTAAAACGTGAACTAAACGCGAAAATTATCAATTATAAATATTAATTATTCGTCTGCGATGCAAATGAAAATATAAACTAACGTTTTACCTGCTTTCACAGTTGATGGAAATTTGCATCTTCCTTATATTCTTGATGGATATAACATCTAAAACGAACATTATTTCAATTAGTAAAAATTAACCAGGATTGTTACAAGGAAAAAACTTACAATTCTGATACGATGTCCCATGGCTTTAGCTGGTAAATTTCTATGGAATTTCGCTCGTACAGATCCTCGCGATCCATGGGGTCGTGTCACTTTACCCCAAATAGCGCGTACTTTCGTCTTCTTGCTTTTGCTGGCGCCGGGAACGCAAGTCTTGTTCTTCGCTTTGTAAACATAGACACATTTTTTGCCTACATAGAATAAACTTTCGTCTTTCTCGACACATCCCTCAATTTTCAACAAGGCAGTGTTTTCATGTTGGTTACGAAGACCACGTTTGTAACCGGTGAAAATGGCCTTAGCATATAGACGACCGTGACGTTTCAGGGGCCTTCGGCGAACTCGAGGTTTGTCGGTGGTCGCTGTCTTTTCAGCCGACTTCACTTTTGGAGTCTTTGGCTTCTTTTCAACTTTTGCTTTTGCCGTATCAGCCATGTCTGGAATAACAAATATCACATGTACTTAGCAATATCGTTGCACATACCTTTTTTTAATCTGGCATCATCTTTCCAATAACGCACTTAAAACTTATTGAAATTAGTTATTAATGATAATAATATTATAAAATTATGAATTTAAATCATATTTTTAATATTTAATTAGTAAAACGATTTATTTTTATAGATTTACTAGAAAATAATCAACTTAACCTACATACCTCTTGAGTTTTATTATGAAAGAACTGAAATTAGTTACATATACAACGTTCACGAATTGTTGGTGTCTATTGGCAGCAGTGGTTTTAGTACTAAAATTACTAACATTTAAATTGCCAATATCTGCCATAACAATTCAAATACAGTGAAAAACGTTAAAGGTGAAATTGAAATAAAATTTATATTTTTTTGTGTTAAAAGAAAAAAAAAATGACAAGGACAATATCTCTCTCATCACAATCCTTGGAACTCCCGGTTCACCCAACCCATTGTTTAAAGGCACAAATAATTTCTCTTCGGTCTCCGATTTTTTAAGGTGAATCATATAAAAATTATAATTGTATTTTCAATCTTTTTGTTCAATAATCATAAGAATAATTTTAAATATCTTACAATCTCTTATTATTTTTCTGGGATAGGATACTAAAAACAAACGTTTAAACTTATTTTTAATGAATTTTAAAAAATTTTATCGGGATCCCAGCGTACTCGTAAGAGTCATGGACCCAATTTGGGCAACAATCTAACTTACAATGTACTTGTTATTACAATAAATTACTCCAAAGTTATAAAAAAACAAAAATAAAATAAAAATGTTCCTTTCGTTTTTTAAGCAGAGGACAAAAAAAATGGATTGAGGCAAATTGATAATAAGAGCTTATTTTGGCATCAAACTTTCTGCTTCAATATTTACCATCAATTTTTGGACAAAATAATGCTTATACCACTTATTGCTTAAATAACCCAACTATACTTATACCAGTGGCGTGGGGGGGTTATAAGAAACACATTTTTTAAATTTATTTTCTTACAAAAATCATCAACAACCGCATCATATAATGTATTTAAAAACCAGGAAAATAGTTCTTATCCTAAAGAACAGAACATTTGTATGGCCTTTGGGTCAATAATTCAAAATAACTCATGAAAAGTATCAGTAACAATTAAATTCACTGTTTAGATTCAAAACGGTAAACGCATCTGCAGACCGTTAATCGGCTATGTTAAATGCCGAGAGAGAGATAGTATTCGACCGTACTAGTGCGCATGCGCGACCAATTCGAGGCAAACAATCGCATGCTACTGTCGCCAACGCATTCATTCGGCTTTTGCCGTTCATTTGATTTGGTAAACTTTGCCAATTTTATGAGTGATACCTTTTATTATTACGTAAATTAAAAAATGTATAAATGATAAAAATATATCATTTTTAGAATTATTTTACAAATGCAATTACGTGAATTAAAAATGAAATGAATAAATCATAAAAAGTATTCAATTTTTAAAATCGTCTTACAATCCCCAAGGCATGCGGCGCATCTACAGCATGCATGGACCGCACGCCTCTGACTTATACCTTAAATAGATAATAAGAGCAATATCAGAGTAGAGATTATGGGAAAAGGAATAAAAAATGCATTGTTACAGTCTTTTTACATATTTATTTGTTGAATATTTTTACAAATTTGAAATTTTAACTATTGATATTTATTACTCGATCAAGTAATAAATTGCTTTCAGGCAGATAATTAGTAAAAATAATTCAATCTATCAATTATCAATCTATAGTACGTTCATTGTACATTTGATTATCAAACGATACAATTTTAATAATTCTTTAATAAATATTTATTTACAAATTTCATTTAAAAAAAATCCGTTGAACGAACAAATATTTTAACAATATATTTGGTAAAACCTCCTGGGCGGTTATTTTTTTTTTTTTGTTAGAAACTTCAAGCGATGAACTTTTTAATTCTTGTAATAATTACTGGCTAAGAAAGTTGAGACGGATGAAACCATCGTTAAATGTGCGTGAAAAATGAAACTTTCCAACACTGAAGTCATGTAAATAAATAAATAATCAAAACGTTTTTTCATTGCAATTTGTTTAAAATTGTTCAACAATCCCCTATTAACGTATAGTTTGACTTGAAGTTGCACTGTTAAGGAGCACTAGAATATCAATGGTGTTTATAATATTAAAGCGATCGACGGCACTGCTTTCGTTTATATTAATTAAAATGAAATCGGAACTGAAACGGAGACCCTGTATGGAAATGATGGAATGGGTTGCCGCCATTGAAATTGTTATGTTGTTCTGGATCTAGTGGATCTTCACCATTGTCGTATTGAGCCCGTTTTTCTTCATTGGTTAACACCTATTAAAAATATAAGAATGAAATTTTGTACATATAATTATTATGGGGTCCATTCAATGTATTTAGAGAGCAGATGAGAGAGTCAATTTGGAACTATTCCTTAGCCACCTCGTTTGCACTTTTCTCCACTGTTCTACACTTGGAACGACTGAAGCCGCATAGAGAAACGATTTTACTTAGGCGTTCCGAGTGTAGAAAGTGTGGAGAAAGGAACACACGAGTGACTAGTTCCAAATGTCAGAATAAGAGGCAGCACATATACCAAGTGTCTTATAAAACTAATCTTACTTCTTTAGCTGCGGCTATATCAATAAATTTCTTCTCAGCCTTCTTTTTTTCGGCCTCATTATTTTGGAAGTTGTCCGGATGCCATTTCTGGGCCGCTTTTCGATACGCCTTAACGATTTCCTTTTTGGACGCCGTCCGTTTGACACCTAATATTTTATAGTAGTCCCTTTTCTCGGATTGATGTTGCATTTTTTGAGCACGTTGTAAACCTTCTTTGGCTCTACTTAAATGTTCGTCGATTTCAATAGCCGAATGATAATCTCTGATCGCTATATTAAAAGACAAAAAAATGGCGTTTTAGTTTTAGAAAATGCCACCAGCTCTGATTATATTCCCTTCTCTAAAGCTTAAAACTTTCCTATATATCCTAGATTCATATAGCTGGGGAGTCCATGCGGGGATTTTGGGATTTTCTCGAGCGCGTCAGATTAAGATAGGATGAGTTAGTTACATGCTAAAAGGTGTATATTCCACTAATCTGACAATTTGAGAGTGACGTAAAGAAGGGGGAGGGGTACGAAGTTGTAAAATAAAAACGTCATCTCGACATTCGAGCGTAGCTAATTTTTTTTTATTTTGAAGAGAATAATTCAAGGATTACGAAAAATATATAATCTGACGATTTCCACAAGTCGAAGTAACAAAAAATCATCGATAAAGTTTAATGCGTGCAGTTGCGTGATGCATTTGTTCGAATTTTCCCAAGAAACAGTTTCAAATAAAAGTTGTAGCCATTAATGAGTCTAAAAACCATAATATATAACCAGAATATAGGCTGTATGCATACAAAAAAATTTTTTTCGAATTATTTTCAGAATAGGTGAATCCCTCCTGATAATCGTCAGATTATGAGACAGCATGTCTAAGACATAGAGATGAACCATATATATCTTAATCTGACGCGCTTGAGTATTTTAAAATGGCGATTTTTTTTCACATTCCAATAATGGCAGCGCGTTTGCGTCACATTCAAATCGTCAGAGGTTTGTCTTAGGTTCACTTAACATCCCCTTAGAAAATCTGACGCGCTCGATTAAATTTTTTTTTTCATCATTTTCAACCCTTACGTACAACCACCTCCATCATGGAAACAATCAGATTAACAAATGTACATTTTTAAAATACGTAGGACATGGATGCTATCAATATCTGACGCGCTGGAGTATGTCCATGTAACAGTTTTTTTTTACATTTTTGAAAATCTATAGACCCCCCCCCCGCTGAGAAGGAAAATATATGACATTTTTTTCTTTTTATCATCTAAGCTTTGCAACCCAATAGGTCTCGATAACGCTCGAGTAAATCCCGATTTAGCATCGTGGGCTCCCCTACTATTACTAGTATATTATAACTTCTCTTTCTTGGCGTCCGTGCAGAATGGGATGTCGCTATGCCAACTTATTAATGCCCTAACATTTTATTGAGATAAAAACTTTAGTTGCGAATGCAACGGGCAACTAGTGGTATCTTAATATAGGTACATACCATCGTCGTACATTTCTAACGAAATGTAAGCCTCGGCCCGATCACAATACGTATTCGCATCCTTCATTAAATCTAAGGCTTGAGAACATGCATTTAATGCATCAGATCCTTTATCATTTTTCATAGTGCACGTACAGAGTAATTGTTTCGCATTGAAAATAATCATCGGTTGTTCCGTTTCTAGTTTTAACGCCTTTAATGCACTCGACTCGCACGAGTCATAGTCTTGCGATTGCTTATAGTTCTCGGCATCGGTCAATAATTTTTCAACTTTCTTAATTTTCTTATAAAATGGAAAACATTCCCTGTGTTCCGGGTCTAGTTTAAGGCATTCCCGAATCTCCTTGAGCGAGTCGGACGCATGTCCCAATTGATATAACAATTTTGATAGTTCCAAATATCCTTCGGTACTATCCGTCTCGAGTCGGGATGCCGATCGCATATCGGACACCGCGTTTAACGTATCTCCGTTTTCGATATGGCACTGGGCTCGTAATTTTCGCATTTTCGACGACCACGGACATATGTCTAAGACGGTCGTTAATAGTTGCACGGCCTCGTGATAGTTATCGCTTCGAATCAGTGAGTAAGCGTAATCGATTGATTGTTGAACTTCCAGGATTTTATTATATAAGTCATTGGCCTCGGGATGATACGGTTCTACTTCCAACTAAAATTAAGCGTTAAAAAAATTGATTTGTATTTTTTGGAAATTTTACTTACAACACTTCTAAAGTCAAGTTGGGCATGTTCTAAGTCACATAGTTTCAGAAAAACAGCGCCTCGATTAAATCGGGCCGCTATAAAATCAGGTTTTAAATCCAGAGCCTTATCTAAGTCACTCAGAGCTAGTTTCGCTTTGCCCAAAGCTAAATACACTGTTGCCCGTTTGAAATAGGTTAAAAAATTCTTTGGATCACCCTCTGCAAAATAAATTGCCGATAGAGAAATATGCTCATAAATATTGTAATGAACCTACCAATTGCGGCGTGGTAATGCGTTAGGGCATCCTGTAATTGGTTTCGTGCTAAAAATTGATTTCCCAGTTCCAAATGTTTATTGATCTCGCTCTGCGATAGTCCATTGGAAACTAAAAACACACACAAAAACGAATGCCATAAGGCCATTGAATACGTCAGTAGTTTGTCAAAAATGATTTACCATCTAAAATTAAATCGGCCACGAATAGTATGAGATATGGAGCGAATTTCGAATGAAATATATTTGGAACACTTTCAACATAACGCATTTTTAGGTTTTTGAGAGTCAGTCAGTGGTAAATTAAGAGAATGTCAAATGTATTCATAGTAGGAAAAGCCAGGTACATAATATGAAGCAGTGGTTACTTGACTCTATTTAGAAACTGTAATTTTGACACATGAATACATGATATTTGTCGTGAAAATCGTGGTCTATGCTCATTGGTCCAAATCAGCGAACATCCTTATCTTTTATAACTCGCTCCTTGTTTTTCCGCAGTCATCGCAGTCATAACATTTAATCCATCTACGAGTATTATGAAATTTATTTTAATCAGCATTTTTACAAAAAAAAAAAATAAATAATAAATACATTTCCAAAAGCTTAAAACTATTTTTTTTCTTATCGCTTCATTTAATAAAGGTCTTATTCGTTTAATTCGTCTCTCAAACACTTCGAATAACATACGACAGATACGATACATAGGGGAAAGGTGTACAAGATGATACCGATGATACCTATTTGCCTATAGTCCCTATTTAGTCCTCAACTGCGGTGTAGAATGGATGATTTAAACATACTAGCACTGAAGTATATTTGAAAGATGAGGAATCATCGAAAGAGAAATAAATATCATTCGGAAGGAAGTGAGATGTTTCAAATTATATTAAAAAAAGTAATATAGACTACAGGGAGTGCTTTTCAAATTTCTTATAGTACCTGCTTTTTAATATATTATGTCAAGCTTTATGATTTCTTACGAAATCGATTAAAAGCTCATTCTTTTCATCAATCAAAATTATGATAAAACAAAACTTTCACACATAAACACAGATGTAGGGTCCGCTCAGAGGTCGGGATTTCGGGGATTTTTCGGGTCAATTGGGACCCTGCGCTTTCATACTTCTATCAATTATTAGTAGCCAGGGCAGGTTTTTGACACCAAATGCAACGTTTTTTACTTTGTAAAAGCCATAGCCGGTTCTTCACAGATGACGGTCACCGCCGTCACCGCTATCGTACAAAATCGTTGGATACTTGTTTATCCCCATCATGACGGTCATCATGTAAAATAGCGGTACATCTTGTTGACGTTTCAATGTATTTCAACGTTTCCTAGGAAACCAATTTTTAGATGGGCGGCCATCTTGAGACAAAAATTAACAAAACGAAGTTGGCCGCAAAAACACTCGGTTATTTGTCGTGCGTAAATTGCATTTTTGTTTTATTTATTTATTTATTTATTTATTTAATTTAAAAATAATTAATTCTTTAAATATATTTTTTATATTTTATTTAGAAAATATTTATATATACAAATGACACATATTATTAATAAATAAGTTATTACTTTGCTCGAATTTTGCAGTAGCTGTTATAGGTACTTTTTGAAGTTTAATGATGAAAATGACGTCTGCATTCCATGCATATTCTTAGTTATTACGAAATCTGGGATTGTGAAATGATTCAACCATCTTAGAATAATAATTTAGTAACACAAGATATGATTAAGATTATTACTTTATTTCGCAATTTCTATGAAGCTTCGTTTTCAAATTCTTGTTAACCAGAAAAATGATCCTGACAAATTTATAATATATAATGATATACATTTATTGATATAAATTAAAATATTATTCTCTTAGTTTCATTTTTATTAATTATATCTTTAAATATATATTATTATTATTATTATTAAATATTAAATTACAGTTTTTTAAAATTGATTATTTGCATAAAATTAATAAGAACTTATTTTTAATGATGCCAAAGAAGTATAACTTTTCACGCGCGTACATAAGTACACGCAACCACTTTTATTCAAAGTTAATTAACTTAACCCATAGTCATGCCGCTATTTCCAAGTAACCCAAAAATCAAAATTAGGCGTATTAGAATGTCGCAAACACAAGAATCATTGCGCTTACTAGCATGTAATAGAAGTAATGTAAAATTGAATTCAATCTTTCCTTATATTAACTGAGCACAATTTATATTTTTTTCTGTAAAATTCAACACGCTGGTTATGCTGTTTTTACAAATGAACAGGGGCGGGGAGGTATTCAAGGCTATGTTTTGTCAAAAATTTAACTAGATAGCGTTAGCTGTTTGGGCGCAATCGAAAAGAATCATCTTACCCAATGGGATCATCTTGTACACCTTTCCCTTATATCGTTTATATTATAAAACTGAACAACAAAATGTTCCGATATAAACATAATTTGTAGCATTTCTAGTTTATTATGTAGATTTCAGTAAATAGTTTAATTATTAAGAAAATAAGAAAGATAAGAAAATTCGATATTGATAAGGTTCAATATGGCTTTATATTATCGTCAACAATTTCAATTCAATTATAATTCCGAATTGTAAGAATTAATTAAAGAATTAAACTATTAAATTTCTTTTGTCTTTTATTTAAAAATAAAATCTTTATAATCAATATGATCGTTTTCTCTTGACTTATTTTTAAACATTTTTAAAAATTTCTTTTGAATTGATTCATAATGAAGATAGCATTAAAACGTCATAGCCTCTTGCTAAGTCTGTAGCCACCTTCATGTCAATTACAAATTTGCGTCAATTTGATTGAGTTCGATTCGTTTACTTAATTTAATTTGTTCGATTTACCATTAATTTACTTACAATATGAAGTTCATTTTATAAAACTGTGATTTTAAGTTTTACGAAATAGATTAAACACAAGTTCAAGATGAGCAAAATGAGCGAAGCCGACTTGTTGTACGGCACGACTCTTTCATTGGAATCGATGAAAGTAATCGCCGAGAGTATAGGAGTTGGAAATTTACCCGATGAAGCAGCTAAAGAACTTGCCGATGATATTTCCTATCGACTGAAATTGGTAATTCAAGACGCCGCCAAATTTATGCATCATGGAAAACGCACCCGGCTACAAACCTCCGACATTGATCATGCATTGAAAGCGAAAAACGTTGAGGTATTCAATTGAAATTATTTCAATAAATTAAATGAGTTTAATAAGTTATTCTTGTAGCCTCAATATGGGTTCTACTCGCCTGATTCAGTACCATTTCGATTTGCTTCGGGTGGAGGCCGCGAGTTACATTTCTGTGAAGAAAAAGAAGTTGATTTGAACGAGGTCTTAGAAGCGCCCCAACCGAAATTACCCTTAGATGTAACAGTGCGAGCTCATTGGTTATGTATCGATGGTGTTCAACCAACAATTCCTGAAAATCCACCACCCGTTTCAAAAGAAGCCCAAAAAGTATAAAGTTCAAATATTAACATACCCTTTATATACTAATCAATGTTAAAATTTAGCTGGAATCCATTGATCCGATCAGTAAATTAAATAAATCAGCGAAAGAAATGGCTGGAAAACCAAGCACTGGTAAAATACAGAAACTACGAAACGTTGAAACAGTGCATGTAAAACAGTTAGCAACGCATGAACTTTCTGTGGAGCAACAGTTGTATTATAAGGAAATAACCGAGGCTTGTGTGGGGTCCGATGAAGGACAACGAGCTGAGGCCTTGCAAAGTTTAGCAAGTGATCCAGGTTTACATGAAATGTTACCTCGAATGTGTACGTTTATCGCTGAAGGAGTTCGTGTTAATGTCGTCCAAAACAATTTAGCCTTACTTATATATTTAATGCGGATGGTCAAAGCCTTACTGGATAATCAGTCGTTATACCTGGAGAAATATGTAAGTTATGAGAGTTTCCCGATCGCACTCGTTTTTAATTTTTAACCGACTTCAAAAAAAGAAAGAGGTGGTTCTCAATTCGACTGTATGTTTGTTACCTCAGAATTTCCGACTGGGTAAATAATATACTTCTAAGGGGTTGAAAACTAAGGGATGAAATTATTAACTTCTTATTGGATAGCTCGATTTTGATATTTTTTTTTAATTGGTAGAACATAATTTAAAAAAAATCTCATATCCATTGTTAAAAAAAAACTCCACTCATAAGGGGTTAAAAATTAGGGATGAAATAATAAATTTTTTCTGGCTAACCCGATTTCGATAGTTTTGTTCTTATTACGTACATCGTACCTTTCAATTATTCACATTCAAATTTGAAGAAAAAAATCCACCCCCTAAGGATGAAAATAGGGGATGAAATAGTGACTTTTAACTGAATCATCGAAATTTGATGATTTTTTTCTATTGAAAAGATTATTCCAGTCAGTTCTTTCATTACATTTTAAAGAAAAAAATTTCAACCCGTAAGAACAAAAGGGGATAAAGTAGTAACTTTTAACATATGACGGCGCTGCCTTATACGAGCAGCGCGTTTAGTAGGTTTACCCATATTCAAAGAAATTTAAAATTCGATGATTCAGTTAAAAGTCACTATTTCATCCCCTATTTTCATCTTTGGGGGATGGATTTTTTTCTTCAAATTTGAATGTGGATAATTTAAAGGTACGATTATTTTGAAGTCGGTTTTTCATTTTGTTATAATTTTAATTTTTTTTTTAAATTTAGTTACATGAACTTATCCCATCTGTATCGACATGCATAGTATCGAAACAGTTATGTATGAGACCAGAATTAGATAACCATTGGGCGTTACGTGATTTCGCCTCCCGTTTAATGGCTCAGATTTGTAAAAATTTCAACACAAGTACCAATAACGTACAAACGCGTGTCACTCGAATGTTCAGCAAAGCGTTGTATGGCGATAAAACCCCATTGTCCAGTCTATATGGAGCGATTGAAGGTCTGTCCGAACTAGGAACTGAAGTCATTAAAGTCTTCATTCTTCCACGAGTCAAATATATCGCCGATCGAATCGAAGAGTGCATGGAATGGCCATCAATAAGCAATATCGATCGTCGTTCCGCCGAACATATTAAACATTTAATGGTGAAAATTCTAGCACCAATTTTAAAAACGATACGTTCACTGCCCGATTACGTGGAGGAATATAAAACCGAGTACGGATATTTGGGACAGCCGCTTTATACGGCTGTGATTAAAGCTAGGTGGCAACCGACGGGAACTCCAGCGGTTACTACAAATGCGATTACTTCATCAACGACTGTGATTAGTGGGGTGACTCCGACACGAGCAACAGCCGTTACCGGATTGAGCAGTGCGAATATCGTCCCGCCTAATAGAACTTTAGTGATGACCTCGGGTGCTCAAGTTCGTCAAACAACTCCGGCCAGCAATCAAAAATATGTAATTGTAACTCAACGACCCCAAACTCCTGTTGGTCAACTAGTTTCAACCAGTACAGTACAACCTCAATCGAGTCAACAAGCCAACACAGTCGTTAAATATGTCACCACACCCAACACAGCCGTTCAACCTCAAAAGGTATTTACTCAAAATAAACTGGTCGTTATGTACATGGATAATTCCTCATAGTCTAAGAGCTAGCAACGTTTTCGAAAAAAATTTTTAGGTCGGCCAGTTTTGATATATGTTATTTATCGCACTATCCTGGACAGGGGTTGCGTTTTTTAGTGCGCATCGCACCTGTACAGGTAAGGTATTGAAATTTTCAGAAAAAGTTTCAGATGAAATTTGTAGAAAATAACATTTTAAATAAAAAATGTACAGTGGCTAATTTTTGTAAAGTGGCTAGTTTGCCCGCTACAAGCTTGGAAAGGCTGGCTCTTTGTGACGTCATTTGAATGACCGACCGTTCAGAGATACAGCCGTTGTTCTGGCATGTATACAATGAGCTTTACAAGCTTGTAGCGGGCAAACTAGCAACTTTACGAAAATAAGTCACTGGACATTTTTTATGTAAAATGCAATTTTTTACAAATTCCATCTGAACCTTTTTCCTTTTTCTGAAAATTTCAATATTTTACCTGTACAGGTGCGATGCGCACTAATAAACGCAACCCCTCCCGACAGACCGTATGATGTCCGGGATAGTGCGAGAGATAAAATGTATAAAAACTGGCCGATCTAAAATTCTTTTTTTTTCGACGTCGCTAGCTCTCGTACTATCAGAATTTAAATAACATTAACTTTAAATATTTTTTATATTTTCTTTTCAGAGTATTATGGGAACTTCGCAGCAACAGATAGTCGTTCCGAAACAAATCTTCACACAAGGGATTAAGCCAGAGGAAATACCGACATCTGAATTGGACGATTTGTCTCACTTAAGCTAAAATTACGCTGTACATTTGAAGGTAAATAAATTTATTGGTGTAAATATGGTTGAGGGTTTGTTTGCAATTTGGCAAACGTTTTTGGTGTGATGAAAGAGAGTGAAACGGTGATATGATGCCACGGTGTCAGTTGCAACTACGCTATTTAGTAAAAAATACTGTTCGAATTGTTGTACTACACAGGACTAAAATTCTCTGATTTCCCACCAAAGACTTATTTGTCATGAGGAGTCAGTTAATAAAAGGACAAAATAATTTTTATTATTTTGGTATGCTGGCGTTATTTTAAATTGTAATACTGCTTGCATTGGATATAGAAGTAGGAATATCTCTGTGTTAAGTAAATAAATGTGTGGGTTAAAATGTTCGCTAGATGGCGCTGTTAGATCTAATAGTGACGGTTTTCCAATAACGAAACATTATGCGAACTTTTTGCCACGTAGTAATGCCAATTCATATGCGCATGCGGCCATCGCGGCCCGCAAGATATTCGCCAATTCGAATTTGCGAGTACATTTCTCTATGAAGGCCGGTGTCAATTCGTGTGGAGTTCCTTAAATTGCGGGATTTCGAAGTTAAAATGGCGGGGATACAATGAGATTTATTTTAGGGGTAGATTTAACAGTGAATTTGGTGGTAATTTTCATTGGTAGCTTGTACGTCGATTTTTAATTTTCACGATGCCCCACAAGGGGATTCCAGGGGGCGCGACGGGGGTGTTCCTAATAAACATTTGCTGAAATGCTTATCATTAGATCCACCACTGCGGCCCGCACTGAGCCCTACGTAAAATATTTGGCCCTTTTACAACCAAAGGTTGCCGACCCCTGCTCTAAAGTGCAATGCGCATCTGACGTTGGAACCCTCGATGTCGTAAATAATGTCGCATTTTACGGTAAACGCGGTTATTGGAAAACGGCCAGTGTATAGTAATGTCGTTCTTCAGTAGTACTTATTATAAAATCAAATAATCATAGACCAGTGCCGAAAATTTTTGAACCCAAAAAAAAAATTATAGTAGGATGAAACCCATTAGACAAAGAAAAGAATATAACAAAAATGATAGAAAAACAAATTAAGGTCGATCTGGGGTGGGGAAGTGGAAAGGGGGGTTGTTTTTAAGGGTAGAAACGGTTTATCTCGATTTCCGACAAAACTACAAATCCTATGGAAAAAAAATTAAATGGCAAAGTTGCAGGTAATAAAAAGATCTACAACTTTTGTACTAACACTTTTTCACATAACCTTTAAAATTTATGTGAAAAATTCCAATAACCAAGTTTTTGGTTTTTTATCTTTTACACAAAAAATATTTCTTTCATGAAATTTGGTAACAAGTTACCTCTTCATGTCCCAAACCCACTGCAATTTTTGATTTAAAATGTTTATTTTTCTACCTTATTTCGACTTAATATCGAAAAAGCACCCTAATTTTCAATCGATAATTCTCACGTAAAAATATTTACTTTTTTAAATACGTCGGTAGACTTTTTGTTCGTTGAAACTTCTACTTTCTGATGGTGCAAATATATATACATTACAATGTTAAATGTTCCCAGAAAATACAATAATTAGAGTGTAAATTTTAATAAATTGCTCAAAGTATAAGATTAAAATAAAATACCAACAACTTTGTTTTTGGAATTTTTCACTTAAATTTTAAGGTTATGTGAAAGAGGTGTTAGTAGAAAAGTTGTAGATGTTCTTATTACCTACAACTTTGTGATTTTACTTTTTTCCATAGGACTTGTAGTTTTGTCGGAAATCGAGAAAACCGTTTCTACCCTTAAAACCCACCCTTTTTCCACTTTCCCACCTCAGGTCGACCGTAATTTATTTTCCTTTAATTTTAGTTATATTCTCTTCCTTTTCAAATGGGTTTCATCCTACTATAATTTTTTTCACTTTTTATCATTTTCAAAGGCTTTAGCTCTGGTCTATCAATGTGAGTAGGAACTTGACTATTCTGAAATTGTTTCGTCAATTTGAAGGTCTTTAAGTTGTTCCCTCATAATAGATACAGGCCCTTATCTACAGTCCATAACTAGACCAGTATCTATTGTGGTTCTAAATAGCGTTATTATGCAACTGACACCTTTCTAGCAGTTTTAGGGGAGCACCCTGTGTCTCTTCCTCCTACTTTTCTGCAACCCAATATGCGTTCCCATCAAAGAAAAAATTATATAAATTTTGTATATGAGTAATTTTTTTTTATTTATAATTTAGTGTTATAATTTTTATTAAATGCAACTTCAGCTGTGTTGTGTAAGATTTTCGTCATTTTCGGTCCAGTTTTTTCCACCATTTTATACAGGAAACCGTCGGGATTTTGGAGCAATATGAACGGGTGGTCAAATTCGACCATCACTCCCGACTCCATTACCAATACTTTATCCGAATCCATTATTGTGTTGAGTCGATGCGCTATTGTTAATACTGTACATTTTGCGAACTTTCTCCTTATCGTTGTTTGAATCAGAAGATCAGTTCTGGAAAAAAGGTTCTAAATGAGTTAACTTGTTAAGTTACATTATCGTGGTGAATAATTACTTTGGATCGACATTAGCTGTTGCCTCGTCCATGACTAGAACTTTATTCTTTCTTAAAATTGCCCGGGCTAGACATATTAATTGTCGCTGTCCTAAACTGAAGTTATTGCCTCCAGTTTGTACCTCAAAATCGAGACTTGAAATGCTGTTCTTTAATTCCACGTCTTCCAAGGCGCTCCACAGTTGCACGTCGTCGTATTGATTAAACGGATCTAAATTGTATCGTAACGATGCACTGAATAAGATGGGTTGTTGTGGGATAATTGAGATTTTCGATCGTAACTCGTTCAAACCGACTTTTGCCGTGTTCACATCGTCTAGGATAATGTCCCCTTCGACAACTGATAAATGGAATAGTGAGGAGATTAACGACGATTTTCCAGCACCGGTCCGACCTACAATTCCAATCTAAAAACAAAATATTATTAAAATAATTAATTACATGTAATGGACTTACTTTTTCTCCAGCGTTGATTTGAACGTTTAAATTTTTCAAAATGCTCGGTTCATCTTCTCCGTATCTCATGTAGACTTGTGAAAATTTTAGATGTCCACTCTCAGGCCAATTTGGACCGATTTTTGTATCTTAATATGCAACAATGATATTTGTCAAAATAGGCATCTGGATTATTTTATTCAATGGATGAGCTGTTTATTATGAAAGTGGGCTAAGTCCACTTATAATCGAGACATTGACGAGCTCAATTAATCATAATGGTCTTAAAGCTAGTGGAAAAGCTTAGGGGAAAATGGAGGGGGGAATTTATAATTAATTTTTTACTCATTTTCCAATCAATTTTCATCATATTTTGAATCAAAAAATAAATAATTTATATATCAATTTTTGGTGGTTGCTAAAGAAGATCACTACTTATAGTTTACCGATCGCGTAGGTTTGACAAGTTTAATACTTAAAGTTGTCGGTTTCTTTTCAAGTTTTATGTGCTTTAATTTGATTGTTATTTAAAAAAAGTGATCAAAACGTGTTAAATAATGTTTAATTGATAATTGGTAAGAATTTAATTTCATACTTTTCATATTTAAATCAAAAAATAAATAATTTATATATTAACTTTTGATGGTTGGTAAAGAAGATAACTACTTTATAGTTTACCGATCGCGTAAGTTTGACAAGTTTAATACTTAAAGTTGTCGGTTTCTTTTCAAGTTTTATGTGCTTTAATTTAATTATTAATTTAAAGAAATGATCAAAACGTGTTAAATAATGTTTAATTGATAATTGGTAAGAATTTAATTTCATACTTTTCATAAAAAAATATTTTTCTGATATAAAGAAATAAGCATATGAAGGTTAACTATGAAACTGCTGAGCATTGCGTCAATTTCTAGAAATTGATCAAAGTTGCTTTGAATCTTATTCAAATTTAAAAAAAATCTGGTATTTAAATACATTCTAAAAGGTAAAGGGTTATATCGGTAAAGGTTATTTACATTTATATGAAGATTTATAGCAAGTGGATATTGATATTTTCCGGACGCCAAAATTTGATAACGGATCTTTATAGATCTCGCTAAAATAAAACGAAAATAAAAAGTACAATTTTCCGAGCTTTTGCTTAGTTTTCGAGAAAATTTTGATTTTAGTAGCACGACGCCAATGTTATTTCTTATGGGAGTTGAATTTTGCGCACGCGGCCATTTTTGGAACTACAAAGTTTTTTCTCAGCGATATTGGGGTGCAGCACTCGGTAAAATTTTGGGGGCAGAGCCCCCAAAATAAAAATGGCACCATCCCAACTTATGTTTCAAGAGAAATTAGGAAGTTAGGGCACGAGTAAGATTAGCGTGGCGTTTTAAGTATTTGAAATCGCCTTACATTATGCTTTTGTATAACCATCAAGTAAGGCTAAAAGAAGCTAAATTTCGTGTCAATAATCCCAAAATTGAAAATCAAAATTTCAAGAGAAATCGTTAAATTTTTCACGTCAGCATGAGGCCTAAGCAAGCCATTTGCAAAATTCAAGGTGTGAGTAACTATGGGAACTTACATGGTCCAATTTGAACAACTCAATATTTTTAATTTGCGAACACGTTTACAATATTAAATTTCCAATGGGTGATAATATTTTTCATTTATTTTGCAACTCAAAGGACACATATTTAATATAACATCACAAATAATACAAAATTTCACAAATAAAACACAGAAAACACCATAAAATTAATGAAATTCTAACGAGTTTGAACTCAAGTAATATAGAAAATGTAATTGACATAATAAACAATCCTTAGATACCACGTATTTTAAAAATGACTAGATTTTAAAAATATTCTATAAATTTAAAATGCTTTAATAATGCAGGATCTGTATTCATAAAATTTTTGAACGAATACTCAAAAATCATAGATTTTATAGGAATAACTAAAATCGTATTTGCAGCATAATTTTTATGTTAAATTTTGTAAAAAACTTCGTGGTGTCAGGAAGTGCACATCCAGTCAAATAATGAAAATCGGATAAACGAACAGTGCCTATAATTTCTATTGTTGGGGGCTCCGCCCCCAAGCTCCCGTCAAAGGGACCCCCTGGACTCCCTTGGCATTTGTAGTAAAAAATTATTGGATGAATTTATATGAATTAACTTAAAATACATGACAATTCCCATAGTTACGTCTTAGTTGACAGATTTATCAAAATCACTTCCCATAAGAAAAATGCGTCTCAAAATTCGGTTTTTATCCGAAGCGACAACTCGCAAATTACCACTCTTTATTTTTGTTTTCTTTTGTTTTAAATATGATGTTTGAAAATTTGATACCTCGAAAACGAAGCGAAGAGTCGAAAAATTGTAGTCGTCATTTTCGATTTATTTTATCAAGATCTATATGAATCCGCCGATAAATCTTGGCGCCCGGGAAATAACATTTTTTCCCCCGATTAATATAAGGTAAATAGAGATATAGATCCCATCAGTGAAGCCAGATTGTGGGATTTCTTTACCCCCACTTAGTTGCACAAACGCCGACAAATTGAGGAGAATAATGGTCCTTCCATATGACACAGAGAGGTAAAATTACAGTGGGTAATGTGTAAAACTACACCCATACAACGCTTTGTAAGTGTGTGTTATCTATCCGTGTCATATGGAAGGGGCATTATTCTCCTCAATTTGTCGGCGTTTGTGCTACTAAGTCGGGGTAAAGAAATCCCACGATCTGGCTTCACTGGATCTCATACGTATACTTTGAATAGAGAGAAGGTTGATAAAGTCAGATTGCTCGAATACACGTGCTGCCCCCTATTCCGAGTATAAGATTTGGAACTATTTCTTAGTCACTCGTTTGCACATTTCTCTAGTGTTCTACACTCGGAACGCCTAAAGCCTCAATCATTTCTTTATGGCTTTAAGCGTTCCGAGTGTAAAACAGTGGAGGAATATGCAAACGAGTGACTTAGGAATAGTTCCAAATTTTATACTCGGAATAGGGGGCAGCACGTGTATTCGTGCGATCTGGCTCTCTCAACTTTCTTTTTGTTTTGAATTTGAAAAGAAAAAATATTTTTATAATTAAGAAGGGTTCGGTGAATGTGTATATGTAACAGGTGGGGGTCGGTATTTCCAACAAGCTTAAGAACCACTGACTTAGGGGTAGAATTTCGAAAAATCCTTTTTTACTGAACACAGTCCATTCAGGAATAAAACTTTCAATCCACTTTAAAAAGAAACAGCTCATTTAACAGTGCAAACCTGGCAATGTTTCCAACGGTTTTTCTTTAGGTAAATTGGTATATTGAAGTATTCGTTCAATGCACGTCATATAACAACTAGTCATCGCCGATATTTTAATTCCATACTGCGTCATTGCAACCAAAATCATAACTTGCGATAAAATCAGTCCCACCTCACTTCCAGTGTACAAATCTACAAAAAAAAGCTCTTCATATACAATTTCAATTGAATGGGATTGTTTAATAAGTACCTTGATTTAAAAGAATGAACGTCAGAAGGATAATCGTTATGAATAAAATGCACAAAATATCGACCCAAAAACCCAAAGCTCCACTGCAGGCCAACGTTAAATACCAGGTGGCCGTGTGTGCATCTTGGTGTTGGTCGAATTGTGTCTTTAACAGTGATTCAATGGCAGACGATCGAATTGTCGTAATCCCATCAACAGTTGCACTTAAATGTGCAAATGTTGGACTTCGAGCTTCAAATAATACATCCTTAATTTAATTAGGTAAAATGTAATAGAAAAAAAGACATACAAATTCCTTCCAATCGTTTGATATCCTGAGCAGTTTTCATGAAAACTTTTCGAATTTTATAGAATAAAACGATGAGAATTAGATTTAAAATGATTAAGTATGGATTTACAATTGTGACCATGACGAGAATTCCAATGAAAACAGAAAAGATCTAAATAAAAAATTTTTTTTTTAAACTTATAAACGTTAGGATTTGATTTGAATACTTGTATCGATTCAATCAGTGATTTCGGAAGGACGTCATCGGTCGTTCCGATATCCTTTGAGAATCTATTGAGAATGCGACCGACTGAATTTGTGTCGAAGAATCGCATCGGTGCTAGGAGTAAATTGTGAAACATAGCGTTATGCAAATTAATTGACGCCTTCATGCATAATTTGTAAAGATACAACGAACGAAATGTTGTTAATAGAATCGTCGCAATGATCAAACCCGCATAAATGTATACAGACGTTTCGGTTGGGAGAAAATCATCCATCGTGTACATTGTATTATTCATCACACTCTCGGTACCTTCAACCGATACGATTGTGGGTTGTTGATTGTGAGATCTTGTTATTTCGATGTTAGTCCTTAAAAAAAAATTTTGGTATTAAAAAACAATAATTGAGAATTTTTCTTTGTGCTGAATTATAGAATTTGAAAAATGAAAAGTGGACATCAATAAGGGGCTAAGTCTCAAAAAAAAAAAAAAAAAAATTAGGTAGACCCAAAATAGCAAGTTAAGTACCATTGCTAACAATCGAATACATTAATAGCTTCTATTAAAGATCATGGCATTTAACCCGCTTTTTACGTTGTTGGCAATGCCACATTAGCTTGCTTTTTCGGGTCTATTTTTTGGCACTTAGCCCGTTATTGATATCCAGTCTATGTTGTTTGCTATGGCTTTTGTTTGAAAGATCCTTTTTACTTTCTTTTACTACTATATTGATAGTAAAGGAAGTATTGCAATCGGGTCGAATTTTTGAATTCGATCTTTCACCAGAAATACATGTTTTGAGGTCCCCTGAGTCCAAAAAAGTGGTTTTTAGAAACATGTCTGAGTGTGACAGCCATATCGTATCTAAAAAAGCCTTATCCAAATTTCACCAAACTTAGTATTTGACCTCCATATTATACCTAGTTGTGCCACGAAGCTTTTGGTTGAAATCGGTTAAGTGAAAGCTCCGCTTTATTCTAGGAGTTTTTGAGCTTTTTTAATTTTTTTCGAAAACGGCTACAACGATTTTCTTTAAACTTACTATAGTTCTTAGACTCATTAGAGGCTACAACTTTGATTTGAAACTTTTTCCTGGCAAAATTTGAATAAGAACGGTTCTGGACCAGTGGCGTGCGGTCCAGACATGCTATTGAAGCACCACATGCCTTAGGATTGTTAGACGATTTTAAAAAGTAAATATTTTTTATGATTTATTCATTTCATTTGTAAAATCATTCTAAAAATGATATATTTTTATCATTTATCAATTTTTTAATTTACGTAATAATGGAAGGTATCGCTCATAGAATTGGCATAGTTTACCAAATCAAATGAACGGCAAAAGCCGAATGAATGCGTTGGCGGCAGTAGCATGCGATTGTTTGCTTCGAATTGGTCGCGCATGCGCACTAGTACGGTCGAATACTATCATTCCCTCGACATTTAACATAGCCGTTTAACGGTCTGCAGATGCGTTTCCGATTTTGAATCTAAACAGTGAATTTAATTGTTACTGATACTGTTCGTGAGTTATTTTGAATTATTGACCCAAAGCCAATACAAATGTTCTGTTCTTTAGGATAAAAACTATTTTCGTGGTTTATAAATACATTATATGATGCGGTTGTTGATGATTTTTGTAAGAAGGAGTGTCGAATAAAGCTAGTTTAAAAAAAATACTTATAACACCACGTTTATCAAATAAAAAAATAAATTTTAAAAATTTTGTTGTAACCCCCCCCACTTCTAACCGCATGCCCTGTTTTAAAAGTCACCGCACGCCACTGATATGTACATATAGGCTGTATGCATATAGTTCTGTTTATATGCATAGTTATAAAGAGCTTATATTTCTTTTAACCAACAGCGAGTTTCATAAATTAAAGTAAAAGAAAGTACTGTGACGCCTCGCAGCAGATATTTTAAGGGGTTAATATATAGCTAGAATTTTCTAAAAATCGATTTCTTTTTCGTTAATTTTTCAAAAAAGTTTATTTAGCTTATTCCTTCGGTACTCTCGACTCTATAATAACCATTAAATTTTGTATAGTAACGTCTTAGGCTGATTCTACAGGTTTGTTTCAAACGTCCCTTCTGGTGATGTCCTTGGTCAAACATTGACCAAGAGACAAGAGTGAGTCAAGAACTGTTTCTGTTTAGGCCGAGGGTCGACAAGGCAGTACATAAGCATCGCCGAAACAGTGTCGATATAAGTGCTCGTCATGAAAATGTACGAAAATGACTGTGCTGACTGCTGGATGGTCGCAAGGAACGAACCTGGTGAAACAGTTCTTCACTACTCTTATCTCTTGGTCAATGTTGTCTTAATCTTTGTCTGTGCATCGCCATAGCTGGATGATTGGAACAAACCTTACAATTAATCGCAACTCGTTGTCGTTAGATGTGGGTTGGCGTTTGTCGTTAGTCGGCCGAATGACAGCAGTGCATTCTGTAAGCCGAAGCAGCCGAAATGCGAACGGTCCAAAGTCCATACGATAAAAATTATGCACACTTATCGCTTGGCGTAAGTCGGAAGAATTTAAGAGTTGGTCAACAACGACTTGCGACTAAGCCCCGCTTTTTTGTCAACAATCAACGTAAAAGAGCATGCGCCCTACTTCGAACAACGACTTGCGACTAATTGTAGAATCAGCTTTACAGCTTAAATTATTAAATAACCAATAGTACGAAGGTTATTCAAAAAATACGTAGACTGACGTCATAAAACAAAACTTAGTTTATTTGGGAGCTACATTTTGATCCTCTTTCAAGTTCTCCCTTCCCTGACGCACACATTTATTATAACAGTGGTTTCCATTTGTAGAATAAGTCCTCTGGAACGCTTCTTTTGTGATGTCTTTCAGTTAGTCCATCGCATTTGTGCTAAAGGACATCACCAAAAAAGTGCTTATATATTACTTATTAAACCAAGAACTTTTCTATTTTAATTTCAAGTTGAAGATTCTGACTATCAGAAGCAGTCCCTGTATTAAGCTCCTGGTATGATTCATTGGAATGTCTAAAAAATCTTATGGTGTCATAGTAATTTTCATAGCTTTAGAACAGTCCATCGTGGCAACAATCTGAACTAAGGGATTTAAACAAAATTTCACTCTCAACAAAAAAGGTCCTTAGAACAAAGTTGGAAAATATTAATACTTTTAATTAGTTAGAAATAATTAGCATGAAATTTTATTTAAATTCCTTTCTTAAGATTGTTATTACGATGAACTATTTTAAGGTTATGGAAATTCTGTTTTGTTTAAATGGATCGAGGCAAACCTTAATATGGATATTAAGAGCTTGTTTTGGTGTCTAAGTTTCTGTTTTAATATAAATTATCAATTTGGACACCATGATAACATTTTTTTTTTTAATGTTAATAAACCATACGTTGGGCTACTACAAGGACTGCTTCTGATAGTCAAGATGTCAAACTTGGAATAAGGTGAAAAATTCTTCCCTTAATTAAATTATGTTTGGTCTAGGAGTACATTAAATTTAAGCACTTCGGTGAAGATGGTAAAATGAATCTTAATCTTAATTGGGAAAACATAAAGAAGTCCTAAGGAACACTCTAAGGTCACCTGATCGTACTGTATTAGAATTTTATGTTAGCAAATGGATTCAAATCAGTTAATTTTTGTCATAGAAAGCTCATTTACTTACCAAAATGCAACGGGTGCTCACTTTCAAGGTTATTACGTTGCTCTGACGTCACTGGTTTGTTGTTTCTGACAGAAGCCAGTAGAGGCGTGCAAGGCCGTTAGCGATCTGCTGTCGTTGGTTCTGCTTATCGTTCTTATGATTTTAATTGTATAATGAAGATATATCAAAACACTGGTTTGTTGACTGACGCGGGAATTCAAAATTTATATTTAAGTAAGGTATAGATTCTAGAAGAAATATATCTTCATTATTCAATTAAAATAAAATTAACATTTATTATGTTAGTAAAAATTTGACATATTGAAAGTTTAAGTTTGTTGTTAAAGGGATTTAATAACCTAAATAAAAAGCATATTTTGGCATATTTTATTAAATATAGTAGTGCCAATCAAATACAATCACCAGGTGGAATCCCCCACAAACCAACGATAGCTAATGGCCTTTAACGCCTCTACTGGCTTCTGTCAGAAACAACAAACCAGTGACGTCATTTTCAGAGATCACAGAAACGCCGCCTAGTCAAGTGAGCATACCTTATGTATCTAATAACCTGGACCAAAATGCATCCAAAAATAATTCAAAATGCAAGGCTCCGTGTTAAAGTTCTCAGTTAACGTTTACACCCTGTATGTCTGTTAATTTCTTTACCAATAAGACAGCCATACGTCGTTTGAGTTACAGGCGACTTGAGCTAAAACCAGGATCAATCCTAGAAAAACCAACTGGCAATAATTGCCACCAGCCTTGATATACTCCTTGTACACCTTGAAACTAAGAGACCCAGTTTCCATTTCTTCCTGGACGTCGGCCTGTTGAATGGTGCTATCAGAATCGCCCATCTATAAAGAGAACATTAACTCTCTTTTAATTTAAATTTGAATATTGTTGATACTTTTATTGATTTGAACGAAGCTTTTCGCATGATATCAAATTTTTTTTCTTTGTCCCCCTCGATTGTGGGACTTTGTTGCTCTTCGTTTTGATTCAAAAACTTGGTAAACTCTAAATTCAAGTTGATCAAATCGTTGTAGTTTCCCTCGGCTTCGATTCGTCCCTGCAACCACAAACAGTTCTCAATCTTAATTCGAAATTGATACAAACATCCCTTCAAAGTTAGGGTCGTAATCACGTACATTATTTAAGACAATGATGTGATTGACATTTTTGAGATGTTGGATTTGATGGGTGACCAAAATAGTGGTTTTCGATTTCAAATACTTGGAAATGCATTCCTGGAACAGATGCTTTCCGACATGGGTGTCCACGGCCGACAAAGGGTCATCTAACAAATACAAATCGGCACTTCGATACACGGCACGTGCCAAATTAATCCGCGCCTTTTGTCCGCCGCTCAACGACGAGCCCTGATCACCGATAACCGTTTGGTCACTGAATTGAAACTCCTCAAAGTCCTTAACGAGCTCGCACACTTTCACAACTTCCGCGTATTTTTTATGGTCATACGTCTGACCAAATAAAATGTTTTGTCGAATCGTTCCGTGAAAGAGCCACGGCTCCTGGCTGCAATACGATATCGATTCGGGCGTGTAAACATTGCCACTTTCAACATTCAATTCAGATAGTAGTAGATTTAGAAATGAGCTTTTGCCAGCACCAACTGGTCCAATAACGACGCAAAGCTCACCCGGTTTCAACACGGTGCTTATATTCTTTAATATTGCACTGTTTCTCTCCCACGATGCCGTTACGTTTTTAATAATAATCGATTCGTTCGCGTTGACTTTTTTTACGTGTTCCGACCGGGGTTTTTCCTCCAACATTAAAAACTCCCGCAACCGTTGTATTGTTATTAAGGTTTCAGCACCCAGCGAAATTGCATTGGGAAAATATAGCGCCATTGATAGTTGCAGAATATTGAAATATTGAGCGGCGGCGAACACTTTGTCGGGGGTGATTGTGTGGCCCATTAGGGCGTAGGTTATCACGGTTAAAAATAGTGTGGTACGTTCCGTGAACACCATGATACTTAGGGATATACCGCGGATAATTGATGACCGCTTTATCATTTTCATTTCGTTCAAACGAGCGAACCGAACCATTTGATCGAACGGCTTTTCCCACGCGTACATTTTTATCACTTGAATCCCGAAAATGATCTCGCTCATCAGTAAAATTCGTCGGTCGGTTAGTTTGGCGGTTTTCATTCGCAGGCTCGAGGCAACTTTTCCGAAAAAACCTGAATAGAATTAAAACAATTATAGTACAATTGTCAAAATGCACGAGAGGTGGGAGTCCACCTTAAGAAGTTATTGCATAATTCCATCCAATTAATGTATCTAATGGTCATATATCAATATCTACAGTAGATATCGTTTATAACGACCTTCAGGGGACCGTCAAATTTTGTTCGTTATAAGCGATATTCACTATAACCGATATGTATCGTCTTATCTAAGACATCTCACGGGACCCGAAAGTTTTGTACGTTATAACCGGTTTTTCATTATACCCGGTGTCGTTATAAACGATTTATACTGTATATAATATTTTGTATTTATAGCTATTAAGTAATTTTCCATACTGTTAAATTTGTTTCGTATTAAGAGAATCAAATGCATGACATTTTATTGGAACCATAGTATACTTTCGTGGTAACCGAATTTCTTGTTAAGGGTTTTCGTGTTACATGAATTCAACTAGAATTTATAGTTCACTAATACATGTGAAGTTTATAAGGTGATCGATAAAAAATTGTTAAAGCAGAGGTCATCAACATACAAGGCTTTTAAAAATGCATATGGATTGTTCAAAAATTTAAATAAAAATGAGAAATTACAGTTGTCATCTCACTTGGCAAGTGACAACGTTCGTCTAACTTAATTATTATTTGAGGCGAGAAATTCACGAGATTTTTTGTCAACAAGTGTCACTTGCCAAGTGAAGCATTTTACGAAATAGGCCCGATAATTAATTTTGTATTATGTGTCACTTGGCAAGTGACAATTATTACTTGCGAAAAATCTTGTGAATTTCTCGCTTCAAATAACAATTAATTAAGACGGTCGTTTGATTAAGTGAGGCGACAGTTGTCACTTTACGAAAAATGTGAAACTCTCGTTTAAAGATTAAAGAATTTTCACAAAGAAACGAGCACTGTTACATAAATGAGATTAGCCGTACAGAATACGAATGGTCTCACTTGACAAGTGGCACGTCTTATAAAATAAGGCTTATTATATCGTATATAAATCACGATATTTGCTGTAAAGTGACCAGTGTGCTCTCATTTGACCGGTGACAGTTGTCGCCTCACTTGGAAAGTGACAACGTTTGTCTTACTTAATTCTTATTTGAAGCGAGAAATTCACGAGAAGTCAAAATTCAAATGAGATTAGACAATTGTCACTTGCTAAGTGACGCATCTTATGAAATAGTCACGACTAATTAATTTCGTGAGATGTGTCACTTGGCAAGTGTTAATTGTTACTTACGAAAAATCTCGTGAAGTTCTCGTTCCAATTAACAATTACTGATTCACACTTGGCTAAAGAATGTTCACAAAGAAATGAGCACTGCCAAATCGATGAAATTAGTCGTACAGAATACGAATGGTCTCACTTGACAAGTGACACGTCTTATGAAATAGGTTGCTGTGAAGTGACCTGTGTGTTCTCATTTGGCCAGTGACAATTGTTGTCACACTTGGCAAATGACAATATTCGTCTTACTTAATTGTTATTTTAAACGAGATTGTTAGTGAAGTAACAGTTGTCACTTGCCAAGTGACACATATTACGAAATTAATTAGTCGGGCTTATTTCATAAGATGCGTCACTTGTTAAGTGAGACGATAATTGTCACTTCACGAAAACACTCGTGAAGTTCTTGTTCCAATTTACAATTACTGATTTACACTTTGTTAAAGAACGTTCACAAAGAAACGGGCACTGTCACATAAATGAGATTAGTCGTACAGAATACGAATAATAAAAGTGACACGTCTTATGAAATCGTTTGCTGTGGAGTGACAAGTGTTTGTGACAATTGTCGTCTCACTTGGCATATTGTCAGTTGCCAAGTGACACATATTGCTAAATTAATTAGTCGAGCTTATTTTGTAAGATGCGTCACTTGGCAAGTGACTTGTTACTGAGACGATAATTGTCACTTCACGAAAACTGTTGTGAATTTCTCGTTTCAACTAATAATTGCTGATTAGTTGATTAACACTTTGTTAAAGAATGTTCACAAAGAAACTGAGATACATGAGATTAGAATACGACGTGTCACTTGTCAAGTGAGACGAATGGTCTCACTTGACAAGTAACACGTCTTATGAAATAGGGCCTATTATGTCGTTTATAAATTATTTAAACGTTGCAATCGTGAATTTTTGAAGGGCTGCACGGAAAAAAATAGTGGTGTAAAATTTACAACACTAAACTTGTAATATTTTTACTGCACTTTGTGTTCACTATAACCACAAATGTAACATTAGATAACACACTGTGTTGTATTCAGCTCTAACGTATAGTATTTTTTACTACCATTGTGTAGTAAATATATGGAGCTGTTACAACTGCTGAGTGTTGTACAATTAACAACTTTTGGAGTTTGCGCATGCGTCGCGTACAACATAACCAATAATTTTGACAAATAAATGCAAGTGTCAAAAATTCAACTACATTTTTACTAGTTCGTGTAAAAGTTAACACACGTGGTGTCATCCTATATAATACTAGTTAATGTTGTAAAATTAACAAGGAATGTTGTTAAAACTACAACACATTTTTTTCCGTGGCAAGTATGTTGATAAAAACGGATATGGATTCTGTTGTTGATGAAGGGAAGGCGTCCACCTCTAATTGTCTGAGATTAAGTCACAATTTTTTAAAAATTTTCTCATTCAAGTTTGGCTTTTTAATTGGGACATTTTATCGTTTGTATTACCTTATACCTACCTTGAATCGGAATAGTTTGAATCGCAAGGCTCAGTAATCCTGCTAAAGAGGCGATGTGAACACTTTCCCACAGTAAATAGGTAACGATGGCTAATTGAAAGGGAACCACCCAGATGTAATGTAAGAAACTAAACACAAGATCGAATCTATTCACATCATTTGAGAGAAGATTGACGATTTTCCCCGTTGTCACCTTTCCAATTGAAGTTTGACTCAATCGAAGCACCTGCATATAAGTATAAAGGTAAGTAACATTTTGATTTACGTTCAAATTAAGACCGAATTCGTTACCTTTCGATACACCAACGAACAACAAGCGATACGAACTTTCATTCCCAGCTGTTGTTTTAAGACGTCCGTATGTTCCATGAAACAAATCGAGAAAAAATTCATCGCGACCAAAAGCACTGCATAAAAAATCAAACTCTTCTGGCCGAATTCTGTGTGCTTCTCGTTAAAGTAAAAAATCACTTTGCCTAAAATATACGGTAAAAATGCCCTAAAAAATAAAAATTTTTTTTTTTTTTTTAAAATTAATATTTTTTTCTTCTCCTTACCGAAATCCACATTCGATTATCAACACCAATAGTCCTTGAAACAGGAATATTTTTAGGAACGTTTTGAAGATTGCTCGCACCAAACTTGGTTTAAATTTAGCAATTTTCTCATGTTTTGCTAGTTCTGTGTTCCAATTTCTGAAAATGAAGGAATAATTCAGAGAGAACTCAACAAAGGGGTTATTTTATTATCGGTACTTTTCTAGTTGGTCGCCCAAGGTGTCGGATTTGTCGGAAGGTAAGGGATCGAATAGATCGGACAATTCTAAATTTTTTCGAGTTCCCTTGTAGAAAAGTGGAAGAATCCATCTGATAATAAAAAAAAGTTCTTTTAAGTATTTTAATTAGACTAAATTATAAGCTGTAGGGAGTATTAAATTCCCGTAAATTCTGAATTTTAAGTAACAATTCGATATTGAGGGCTTATACTAAATTTGCTCGTTATCGATTCTAGCGATCCTCGGATTTTTGTTAGGACAAAGAATTTGAGTATTTTAGTCTTATGTAGTTTGATAGATCGTGGTTAAGTTCAGCTTTTTTGTAAACGTTGCTCAACTTTAGCTCTCATTTAATTTTGAAGTTGTTCGAAGAAAAAAATTCCTGAATCTGTTCCTAATTGGACATGCACTTTTTAAACTTCGTCCTGAATTTGTCTTGAACTGATTCGTAATCTGGTTGAACTAAAATTTATGATTCACTTTTCAGCGCTTTTACTTTCTTTTACTATTATATAATATATATATATATATATAGTAAAGGAAGTATTGAATCGGGTCGAATTTTCAATGTTAAGTTTCCATTGGAAGTACACGTTTTGAGGATCCTTTAATCCCAAAAAGTAGTTTTTAGATAAATGTCTGTGTACTGCGATATCATATCGAAAGCTTGATCCGAATTTCATCAAACTTAGAATTTTGCCTTCATTATCTAAGTAGTTGTACTGGGAAGCTTTTGGTTAAGATCGGTTAACCAGAAGCTCCACTTTATTCTAGGAGTTTTTGAGATTTTTCAATTTTTTTTGAAAATGGCACTAACGATTTTCTTTAAACTTTCTCTAGTTCTTAGACTCATTGATGTCCACAACTTTTATTTGAAACTTTTTCCTGGGAAAATTCAAATAGGGAGGCTTCGGGGGTTAAGGGTGGGAGTTCGTATATATTGTACGCTTTTATTTAAATTTGCCATAGTTATGAGACTTATTAAAGCCTACACGGAAAAAAATGTGTTGTAGTTTTAACAACATTCCTTGTTAATTTTACAACATTAACTAGTATTATATAGGAAGACACCACGTGTGGTAAAGTTTACCAGACAAGTGTAATTAAAAACTGTAGTATTATTTACAACACGAACTAGTAAAAATGTAGTTGAATTTTTGACACTTGCATTTATTTGTCAAAATTATTGGTTATGTTGTACGCGACGCATGCGCAAACTCCAAAATGTGTTAATTGTACAACACTCAGCAGTTGTAACAGCTACAAATATTTTCTACACTGTGGTAGTAAAAAATACTATACGTTAGAGCTGAATACAACACAGTGTTATTATCTAATGTTACATTTGTGGTTATAGTGAACAGAAAGTGCAGTAAAAATATTACAAGTTTAGTGCTGTAAATTTTACACCACTATTTTTTTCCGTGTACAACTTTTATTTGAAACTTTTTCCTGAGAATATTCAAATACGGAGGGTTCTGGGATGGGAGTTCGTAAATACATAGTATGCTACTAATAATGCTTATTTAAATGTTATTGAATTTATAAGTTTTTTATCCAATCGTGGGCTTTATTATTTAACCAACAGCGTATTTAATAAGTTTATAACTTTTTTATAAAGTTTTCATTTTCCGATTTTTACTTTTTTTATTACTAGGTATATAGTAAGGAAGTATTGTAATTGGGTCGAATTTTCGAATTTGAGGTTTTACCGGAAATTTGAAGTACCCTGAGTTCAAAAAAGTGGTTTTTAGAAGCATGTCTGTGTTTGTGTGACAGCCATATCGTAATCCGTAATCGTTTATCCGAATTTCATCACACTTGGAATTCGGCCTTCATATTACATATAGTTGTCGCGCGAAGCTTTTGGTTAAACTCGGTTAA
This sequence comes from Sisyra nigra, assembly GCA_958496155.1. Lineage (NCBI taxonomy): Eukaryota > Metazoa > Arthropoda > Insecta > Neuroptera > Sisyridae > Sisyra > Sisyra nigra. The sequence continues at coordinate 2,405,650 of OY292313.1, read as the reverse complement.
CCGGAAGCTCCACTTTATTCTAGGAGTTTTTGAGATTTTTCAATTTTTTTCGAAAATTGCACTTACGATTTTCTTTAAACTTTCTCTAGTTTTTAGACTCATTGATGCCCACAACTTTTATTTGAAACTTTTTCCTGGGAAAATTCAAATAGGGTGGGTTCTGGGGTTAAGGGTGGGAGTTCGTGTATATTGTAAATGTACATATATCTTGTATGCATATTGCATATAAGTTATGTTTAAATGTATAGTTATAAAGTGCTTATATTTCTTTTAACCAACAGCGAGTTTCATAAATGAAAGTAAAAGAAAGTACTGTGACGTAACGCAGGAGATATTTAACTAGTCCAATCAATTACGTTTTTTAAAATATTTTTTTTTTAAATTTAATTTGTAAACGAAGTGAAGACGAGCAAAAATACATAAGATGACAGAAAAAAATTTGGGATTTATTAGGCTGCAGTCCCATGCATCGCTCGAAATCGAGCGATGCATGGGACGGCACCCTTTTTTTTTTTTTTTCTATTTCTGAAATAGTAACACGTCAGAGGGGTAAGAAGACCCAGCTCGAAAGGGTCTCACAAAATTTTTTTTTATTTAAAAACCACGAGAAACGTTTTGCCATTATGTGACAGAATTGGAACAACCAAGGAATGTGTAAAAATTTTTTTTTGTGACAACTTTTATTTAACAGTTTTCCCGAAACTTTTACTTACAGAACTTTTAACATAAAGTTCTTTCGATATAAATACTAAAGGGACTTTTTATTAAAGTTCTTTACGTTAAAAGTTTAACTGTTCAAGTTCCTGGAAAAGTTAAACTGGAACTTTTTAAAAAAAGTTCAATAATTGTTTCGGACCCTGGGAACAACAGTATTAGTGGGACTTTACTGTAAGGGGTTGATACAAGAAATTCCATACTTACATAAAAGAAGGATCAAAATTTTATATTTTTTTTTTTCGAAAATTTTAATTTTTTTTTTTTTATAATTTCACGAAATTTTTTAAGTTTCTTCTAGTAACCACATTTTTTAAAAAATAAAATTAATTTTTCTTTGACCAAAATGGGTAAATTGACCAAATTCAAAATTTATGTTAACCTGTTTGTATGTAAAACATTGAAACCTCGTTTACAAAATGCATTTAAATGCAAAATTATAGTCATTATAAAAATATTTTATAAATACACTTATAGCCATACTTACAAGTGACTAATATTAATTGTTATGTTGTAAGGCCATAGTTGTCTATAATTATCTCCTTTTTTTTTTCGTCCACGTTTTAAACTTACCATTTGAACAAGAGTATGAACATTTTTTTTTACGTTAAATCAAAAAACTTAAAATCGACATACCCAAAAGCCAATTTTGATATAACATTAGCACCAATGATTGGATTACGTTTGTTAATCGGAATCGCTTCATTCATCGTACTAAATCTATTGCACCAACTCCACATAGAAATGAGGACATTGGTCTTGGTTTTTTTTTGAAAATGAAACGTTTCATATAATAAATTTCATCGTATTATTTTATGGCCGAAAGAAAACATTGTAAAAGTGAAGCAAGTTGTTGAACAATTGCCCAATTTTTAAAATATTGACTTACCGAAATGTTAACCGGGATATTGCATTAGCGTTTACTTTAGGATTTTCCGTCTTGAACGCAAATGGTTTTTCCATGCCACTATCGAAATGCAACGGCCAGGGGAAAACTAATTTTCGTTAATGATTTATCACGTAATAAAATTACACGTTGGTAATTATAATGCAGTTAAATAGAGAATTATTTTGGTGTTCAGGCGTGGATTGAAGTTGAAAATCGCGTTTTGATTGTATTAATATCGAAATTGTCGCGCCAATCTTTGAATTAATTTATGCTCAGAGCAAACATCAGTTAATTATCTTAAATCTATACAAATAGGGAAATCTTAAAAATCACCATGGCAAATATTTTAACATAAGATTTATTGTAGAAAATGATATCATTGCGTGAAATTGGTACATTGTTAAAAGGATTGTGATTATCTTGACGTGTTAATCGTGATTTTTTTTTCTTTTTCCTCAATAAACATAAATTCTTTCGAGTCAAGATTGTAAAATGTTTAAGTCCTTACCTGTTGTCCTGTGACGTTCATTTTATACGAATTGTTTAGTCATTTAATGCAACCTAACATTAAAACAATTTAGAATAGTGGAACAGTGGTGATAAAATTTGGATGCCTATTGAGTTCATGTGGAAAAGTTGATGTACCATGTGAATTATTAAATTTTTATGATTATATTTTAAGTAAATTTTCCAATTGTTAAACTATTTTCAGTACAACCAAATCTATTATCAATAATATGAAAAATTGATAAATTTATTTAAGTTGTTTTTAGAAAAAATATTAAATTTTTTTTTGGAAATAAATAAATTGTTAAAATATCGTTTATATTTTCTATTTTCCCTACAAATCCTTTTTCGTTTCAGATTTTCTTTTTATGAAAAAGATTTCATTTCTTTATTCATAAAAATTTAAAACATTACCTTTTTGATTAAATATAATTAAACTTTCTCATTAATTCAATGCTGCTACCTACATATAATTGACTTGTGTAGGCAACCATACATACCACATTATTATACTAGCTGCCTATTTAATTTTAAAAGAAATCTCTAATAAATCGATAAAAATATTCAAAAGGGTAATGTTTAATGATGAAGTATTGCATTTCGATTCATTAAGAGGTCGATTTTTTCTCAACAGCCCAATTTGTAATTAATTGAAACTGAAGATAAGAGACGAAGGATAAGTTTTATTGAAAGGTAAGTCATCTAAAAAATTAATATTTTTTTTTCGATACATACAGTTTGAAAACGCTTTCGTTATCTAATGAACTAATGTAATCGGGGATATTGAAAAATTCAAAACTCATGGTTTTACGAAAACTTTATTGAGTTAAGTATCGATCGATAAAATATCGAATCAAATATCGTGATATAAAGTATCGATTTAATATGAATAATATTTTTCGATGATTACGATTGTCATTATGAATTAAAAGAGTAATTTATGACGGACGATAAAGTTAATTTTATATTAGAATTTAAATAGATTTCATATAAATTCACTTGTAGCATCATGGGAATACCTACGCCCGGGATGGAATGGACCTGAGTTCGATTCCAGCAGCTCCCCCAGTTTTTCTTTTTTTATTACTATACTTCGTTATACTTTTGAACGTCTAGCTTGTCCAATCATCGATAATTTGAAATACTTTGGCCGTATTTCGTTCGAATAATTCGATTCATCGATCGTTGAAGTCTTCCGAAACTTGAAAGGTCCATGGATTATAATTAATTTTCGATTTTCAATAAGGAAATTTGCTTTGATCAAATATATATTATTTTATATTTAGCTTAGGCAGTAGCTATGTGCATAAATGTATAAAGAGTTGCCTACACAACGCATTTAAAATACAAATAAATTTTTTAATCGATAATCACGAATATCTCGGAAAGGACAAAAATGTTTAAAAATCGGCTTCGACAACTTTTCCGATTTTACTCTGGACTTTCCATATACCGAGTTTCGTCGGAAAAATCAATCGGAAAGTCTCGATCAAATTTTTTTTTGTGCAAGATTGTATTTGCATTAATTCATCGAAAATATGTTTAATATATAAAGATAGGATATTCACTTTATATAGAAGTTAAAACGAACTTTTCTCAATTCTCTTGTAGCTACGTGGGATTATCGGCGGCCAGCATGCAGATGGTCTTGGGTTCGATTCCAGCTCTCGGTGTTTGTGTTTTTTTCCTTTCCTTTTCGCTAATATTAATGTATGTCTATCTCTTCGTTATAGTCTTGTAGGTTTCAGGATTCATCGATCGTTTATCCTTCGTCCTTCGAGACTTAATCAATAAGTTTCTAAGGACGTAGTGATAAACGAACGATGACAGCGGGAATTTTTTTTAAATTTTTCCCTTTATTTAAAATTTTGGAAAAATTTGAAATTGGAAAATTTGGGTTTGAGTTTTCAGATTTTCCAAAATAGGAAAGCGGGATGTGAATCGTGTTTAAATTTCCATGCGATTCCCAAAATTTGATTCGGCAATTATCATTTTTTTTAAGGCGAAAATCCATCAAAATCTGAAAAACTGTTATATAAGTGGCCAAAATTGGCATTTTTCGTGTTTTTTGTAACTTTAACGTCGAATATCTCGTAAACTATCGATCGTACGTTAACGAAAGTGGGTACATCGGAATCAGCGTAAAAAACGCTATCGATTGACACCAAGAAAGTCCAGGAAAAGTTTAAGGGAAAGATTTTCATTTTTTGGAATTTGAGATTTTTTGAATCGACCACCAAATGGTCGTCGATTTCGATGCGGTCGCCGCAGATAAACGTTGACACTTTTCTAGCTCCGATCGCGACGAAACTCGGATTATAGATAGAGAATGATAAAATCGGAAAAGTTGTCTTTGCAGATTTTCCAAATTTTTTCTCCTTTCCGAGATAATCGTAATTTTCGATTTTACAAATTCTTAATGAAATGATTTGTATAGACAACCCACATAACTCTTACGTATAATCCAATTGCCTAATTAAACAATATATTAAATTTTAATGAAATCGAAAATCACGAATATCTCGGAAAGGACAAAAATGTTTAAAAATCGGCTTCGACAACTTTTCCGATTTTACTCTGGACTTTCCATATACCGAGTTTCGTCGGAAAAATCAATCGGCAAGTCTCGATCAAATTTTTTTTTGTGCAAGATTGTATTTGCATTAATTCATCGAAAATATGTTTAATATATAAAGATAGGATATTCACTTTATATAGAAGTTAAAACGAACTTTTCTCAATTCTCTTGTAGCTACGTGGGATTATCGGCGGCCAGCATGCAGATGGTCTTGGGTTCGATTCCAGCTCTCGGTGTTTGTGTTTTTTTCCTTTCCTTTTCGCTAATATTAATGTATGTCTATCTCTTCGTTATAGTCTTGTAGGTTTCAGGATTCATCGATCGTTTATCCTTCGTCCTTCGAGACTTAATCAATAAGTTTCTAAGGACGTAGTGATAAACGAACGATGACAGCGGGAATTTTTTTTAAATTTTTCCCTTTATTTAAAATTTTGGAAAAATTTGAAATTGGAAAATTTGGGTTTGAGTTTTCAGATTTTCCAAAATAGGAAAGCGGGATGTGAATCGTGTTTAAATTTCCATGCGATTCCCAAAATTTGATTCGGCAATTTTCATTTTTTTTAAGGCGAAAATCCATCAAAATCTGAAAAACTGTTATATAAGTGGCCAAAATTGGCATTTTTCGTGTTTTTTGCAACTTTAACGTCGAATATCTCGTAAACTATCGATCGTACGTTAACGAAAGTGGGTACATTGGAATCAGCGTAAAAAACGCTATCGATTGACACCAAGAAAGTCCAGGAAAAGTTTAAGGGAAAGATTTTCATTTTTTGAATTTTGAGATTTTTTGAATCGACCACCAAATGGTCGTCGATTTCGATGCGGTCGCCGCAGATAAACGTTGACACTTTTCTAGCTCCGATCGCGACGAAACTCGGATTATAGATAGAGAATGATAAAATCGGAAAAGTTGTCTTTGCAGATTTTCCAAATTTTTTCTCCTTTCCGAGATAATCGTAATTTTCGATTTTACAAATACTTAATTAAGTGATTTGTATAGACAACCCACATAACTCTTACGTATAACCCAATTGCCTAATTAAACAATATATTAAATTTTAATGAAATCGAAAATTACGATTATCTTGGAAAGGACAAAACATTTGGAAAATCTGCAATGACAACTTTTCCGATTTTATCATCCACTATCTATAATCCGAGTTTCGTCGCGATCGGAGCTAGAAAAGTGTCAACGTTTATCTGCGGCGCCCGCAACAAAATCGACGACCATTTGGTGGTCGATTCAAAAAATCTCAAATTCAAAAAATTAAAATCTTTCTCTTAAGCCTTTCCAGGACTTTCTTGGTGTCAATCGATAGAGTTTTCACGCTGATTCCAATGTACCCACTTTCGTTAACGTACGATCGATAGTTTACGG